>PVIH01008963.1:0-86316 GCA_004025045.1 Sigmodon hispidus | reverse complement strand
GTTATCCATCATATTAACAAACTAAAGGAACAAAACCACATGATCATATCCTTAGATGCGGAAAAAGCCTTTGACAAAATCCAACACTCCTTTATGATTAAAGCCCTGGAGAGATCAGGAATAAAGGGAGAATACCTAAATATAATTAAGGCAATTTACAAGAAGCCGACAGCCAGTATCAAACTTAATGGAGAAAAACACAAAGAAATTCCACTAAAGTCAGGAACTAGACAAGGATGTCCTCTCTCCCCTTATCTATTCAATATAGTTCTCAAAGTCTTAGCTAAAGCAATAAGGGAACGAAAAGAGACTTTCAATAAAGATATACAGGGATGAAAAAAAAATTCAGAGGGAAAGCTGAACACAAAGAAAATATATGTGTAGTGATCTTATTTGCATTTCCACCCTTGATAAGCCATGCTTATGATTATTATCCTCTGTATAGTTATTGTTAACTCTTCGGCATTTTTAAATTCTTTTTACTGTTTTTTTGATAAATACAAAATAAAGAAGGAAAAAATATACTCATATCAGAAAATTCACTCATTCATTCATTCAGTAGATATTAATTGAGCATTTTTCAGGCAGCATTCTGAGGAACAGAAGTATAAATTTGTCAATTAACAAAGTTGGTAAGAATCATTATGCTGATACTTCTTATATTCAGGTGTCAGAAGGCTGTTTTAAGACAGCAAATTTAATAAATAAATTTATCACTTGTTATAATACTACAGTTACAAGAGATAAAGCCTAAGGATTACAGATACAAGAGATAAATTCTAAGGATTATCTAGACTAAGACAGGATGAACATAGAATGCAAATATAACTGTAAAGGCAGGAATTGAAAGGTAAGACAGATAGCTCTGGGTGAGAGTTGAAGAGATCATGTGGGATAGACTGAGAAATCAGATGATCTGGTCTAGTACCCCCCGAAAGCACTGCCTTTTTAAAACTCAGTTGAGAGTCAGAAATTGTCTATCTCCTCCTAAATGTAAATAATTCAACAAAGCTGGTGATGATTAGGAAACATTCCCTAGTCTTACAATCCAGAGAAAAGATGTTAAGGATATACGACATTATCTGTGGAAGTTAGCAAACCTCAGTCTCACCCTTAAAGGCTCTGGTTCTATAGCACTAGAATTTTCAATGAAATTCTCATCTGGCTGTTAGATAAAGGGAAAATCTGACTTGTAGACAGATAATTGTAAGTGGTAAGAGTCGTGATAGAGAAGTAAACAAGGTGGAGTGTCCCCAACAAGGCTTACTAGAAGGGGACTGACTCCTCAGCTAATTCTTTAACATCAGGTAGAAATTGACCCAGCAAGTGCAGAGCATCAGCTCACAGCAGTGAGAGGTGGAGTACCAGCCATGCACAGAGGTCAGAGAGAAGGCAGACCACACAGAGAACACACAACTGTTACTGCTGTTGGAGCCCAGAGAAATCACCGAGGGGAAAGAGGACGGGGCAGTGCTTGTTGAATGAAACAGCTAGCTTTTAGATCTATTGATTTTCTATCCCACAAACTCACCCTTTCTTCTTGAGAAATACCATAGGCAGGCTTTCTGAGACCCACTTAGCTGCCCTTAGGCTACTGTGATCTACCCTCCTTCCTTTGTTCCAGCCTCATGTCCTCCCACCCAAAAGCACTCTTCTTGTATCATTGTGCTTTTCCTGGAACAGAGTAGTCGATCCATAAGTGTTTGTTATTAAATTCATTTCCCAGCAGTTGCTTGGCTAGGGGAGGGTCTCCAAGATGACAGTAGAGATGTGCCTTAAAGATTTACCTTTAGCATCCTCAGCAAGAGCACAGAGAAAAGACCCCATGTCTGCTTTGGACATTATGATAGCTTCAATATGGTTGCTAGGCAATTGTCAGGAAACAGGAGGAAATAAAAAGTACCAAAGGTGAACACCACGTTTTGAAGTTTCTTGAATGTTGTGCAGAAGAGCCGAGACTTCACTCGGAAGACAAGAAGGTCATTTGTTATTTTGGCAAATGTCTTTTGAACAATTTCTGCGTGTGAGCTTGAACTGGGAACTGATGCTGGAATACTGGTTTCTGGCTTCGTAGAACATGAAGTCAATAAGAGAAGAGAATCAGCACACCAGTGAACTGGACTAAGAGCTGCTGGCCAAAAGGAGTTCCATAGTCAGCCACCTTGGGGAAAATGGAAACATCCTCTTTATACCATTATTCTTTCTCTAGATGTCCTTGCCCTGTGTTCAGTTCAAGAGGAATTAAAAATACCTGGGAATTAAATGAGATACAGTATAAAAGAAGGTCAGAGTGAGGGATGTCACACTATGGATATGGACCACACCTATTTTCAGATGAACAGGAAATACACTGGCTGCTGTGGACAAGAGATCTTCATTGTGCAGGATGGAAGAAGAGCTGAAGTGCTTGGCCTTTGCTGTGCTCTAGCTTACTCATTATGAAAACACTGATTATCCAGCTCAGGGCCAGAAGTACTACTGTTAAGACGGGATGCTTTTCAGCCTTATACTTGAAATAGTGACTTCACATCTTAATAAAAAAAAAAGTACACCAAACAAATGCAAGCAATGTGCCAGAAAGCAAGACCACAAAAAAATGATCATTTTCTTTCTCATTGCCTTCTGAAAGCTCATTATATCTGAACCCACTAAGCAGGACTTCACAGACTCTATTTGTCTAGTTTGTAATTAAAACACTGGTTTTCCCTAGTCTGAGTCAAAGTGGGGGCGGGGGGGAACAGATTGTTCTTGAAATGGCATTCTTCTTAAATTAGTTATAAAATTTGCATTGCAACCTAGTCCCAATTAATAGTATGTATACTTTAAATTTGTGTTATTCCAACTTAATTAGGTCTTGGTACTTTTTATTTTTTAAAAAAAGTAATCAAGAAAGCAAAGGAAGAAAAACTGTACAATGTGTATGTTCAGTGACTGCCTAATGATCCCACGGCAGCCTTCACACTGAAAAAACTTCAGCAATCTGAAGTCTCTAGCACTGAGGGTTTAGCACTGGAGAGTATGTAGCAGCAGGACCATCCTCCTGCCTTTCTTACATGGACAGTGTGTGAGCTGAGTCTCTCTTGTATCTTTCATTTTTTCCTAAGACATATGAATGATACCTATTAGATTCCATGTAATTAATATCACTATACATACATAGAGTACATATTGATCAACTTTAGTCTTACTTTATCCACCCACCACATCCTCTGTCAATCATGACTTTACAATTAGATGGACTTCTCTCAACTTCCCAGTATATCTCAGAGATGATATACCCTACATAATTTTCTGTATTTGACTTGTTTTACCTATAGTCATGTCTGACTCCTACCAATTTTGTTGAGAAGAATAGAATTTTCTTCTTTTTAATGGCTGAATAATATTCTACTGCAAAAAAATGTATGTCATACATTTACCTCTTTAACTACAAATGGGGACCTAGACTGACTTTTTATCTTAGCCATTTTGTGCTGCCAATGCTATTTAATGATGGAGGATAGCAATACAAAACTGTTGCTTAGATTTTCCTGCAGAGATTTGAACAGATGTCTATTGTCCCCAAAAGGGGACCAATGACAGATCAAAGGAATAATTCTACCCTCTAGCCTGTCAAATCACTGAGGTTACTGAGAATACTTACAGGAATCTGAGTGAGTCTCAAGCAGTTTTGTTTCTAAAAGCTTCACCCCAGCATGGCTGATAACTCACATGTACTGCACCCCTGCGGCTTCCTGCATGATTTTCAAGTAGTTTCACCAAAGACTCTGCCATTGATTTACCAAAACAGACTTGGGTGATACATTTTTATTACTCCCTAGCTAAGGTGAACAAACATTCCTTAATGTATCTTCAGGAAGAGTCACACAATGAAAGATCCAATTTGATTATTACACATTGTATGTGTACAAGTGTCAAACTATTACATTCTACCAAACATGTATGTGCATATCCTGCCAATTAAAATTTTTAATTGTAAAAAAACAACAAAAAAAGAAAGATCCAAAAGTTACATAGCATGAACATTACCAGCAGAAGAAAAGTATGGGTACTGTTGAGGTTGGAAACAACAGGGACCTTCTACCTTGCTTCTTTGCCACTCTTGGCACATAGTCTCTACCTCAGAGCCCAGAATGAACAGACTACCACTTAAAAACCTCCCTGGAATCACATATTTCTTATATAGAATTTTTTAGAATACAATGCTTTGTTATGCCAGGCTTCATGGCAAAATAATAGTTTTATTCAAAAACATTCACATTTGACTAAATGTTCTGATCATATGCAATTGCAAATTTAATACAAGAATAAAGAGTCAAGGCTAAATATTAGAGACAATGACGGCAAGTAATTCACTACAACTTGTCATCCTAAGATCATCAATTTTGAGGCCCTTGGAGCAAACAGCTTAAGCATTGCCTTGGTATACAAAACCTCCGTGCATGAAGAACGTACTACTGTGTTTCTCAGGAGTTATGCTCTCTGTTCCCCTCGTTCCCTTTCTGTTCTTATTTGTAAAAGGATGAACTGTGTGAGAACTGTTTGTACACTAGAGAAAGAGAATCCTAGACCCCTTCTCCAGCTGAGCCACTTTTAGCTTTCCTTATCCATAGGAAATGGCTTTTAACTATTTCATACTAATTTTCTAATACATTTTGATTGGATTAAGAAGAATGCCTTGTTCATTTCTGGCCCTTCAAATGGCATTGATGGATTGTGGGTAGATAAGGAAAAGGAACACAGAACCACTGTCCATGGTGAGGAGATCACAACACAGATATCAAAAGAAAAGCCAACCATAGCTGGAACCCAGACTCTGATTCACCCAGTGTGGGCTGCCCATTTACCCTCATAGGACAACCACCTCAGAGGAAACCACCTCTGTATTCTTACAAACTCTTCTTCAAAAACAAATCCTTGCATGGGGGAAGGAACGATCAAATGTGAAAGAAATCTCATTTGTTTGGTAAATGTCAACAAGGGAAAGGTTTAACAATGTTCAAAGTCAAACAAAGTCTAATAATGTTCACACCTGGGAAATACAAGGTCCTGAGACATATAACAAATTCAGAGTTACGTCTATGAAATCAGAGCTTTTCATACCTTCCTAAACCTCTCACTGGTATAGAAAGCATGGCTTCATCAAAGGTGTTGTGTATGTAAAAGAACCCCAGTGAAACGCGAAAATCAAACATTGCACTACTAAGCTCATACATTCATATGAACTCATCATTTAAGAACTCAGTATCTTCTAGAAACAATTAGAAAGTTCTTCCAGTAGCCCCCAAAAGGAATTTAAATGTTTTACTTTTTAAAATTAAGACAATTGCACCACACACAGAAACCATAGAGAATAGGAGAAATTAATGTCAACACCAAACCCAAATCAACCTGGAAACCTAAACATGTTAAATAGATATATTTAAAAAATAAAAAAGATACAAATGAAAACACAAAGGTAATATATTCTCGGAAATAAGGATAAAATCAAAAATTTCAAAAATAAAAATTTTACTAAGAAACAAATAATTGCTTCAGTTAAACGATAAATTTAATCAAAATTTGATGTGGTTAAAAGACATTGCAACTTGAAAGACCTTCCTACTAGAATTACCGAGGACATTTCCATGGATAGTAGAGAGAAATGGGGAGAAAAAAGCAAGAGAAATGAAGATCAAGGAAGACATCTCTGACTGTGTTTCTCAAGCTTCCTAATGCTGTGGCATTTTAACACAGTTACTCATTTTGTGTTGACCCCAACTTTATTTTTGTTGATACTTCATAACTGTAACTTTGGTACTGCTGTGAATCATAATAGAAATATGTGTTTCCCAATGGTCTTAGCAGACCCCTGTGAAAGGGTCATTTGACTCCCAAAGGGGTTATAACACACAGATTAAGAACTGCTGATCTAAAAATAATTAAAATAAGAGGGAATGCATTGATAAGTATATATTTGAAGAAGCCTGTGTGCAAGAAATTTTAGCATTGTAAAAAAAAAAAATAAACAGGACTCTCCTACATGATAATGAAAATTCTTAGTATAACAAGTACAAAGAAATTCTAATTTTGCCATGAAACAAAAAACTTGTAGAGACAAAAGAAAAATGACAAAAAAACCCCACCAAATCCCCAAAAAGAATAAATGGACTGTTACCGAACTTTTGCCATCTGTCATAGATGCCAGAAAGCAAAATACTATCTTTGTAAAAATTGAGAAAAGTCACTGTCAACTTATAATTCTAGAGCCAAATAAATTACCATTCAAAAGTAAGAGCAACATTAAGATATTTTTGGATCATTTCTCATAAAGCTCTCACTCAAAAGTGCTATTTAAAAATGTCTTGCAGAATAAAAGATGTCAAGGCCTAATGAAAGAACAATAACAAATTAACAGATAAAATCACTAATTCTTTTAATCAAAATGACTCCTGTAATACATACCACATCTGCTCTATCTGTAGTGCTATGAAAAGAAATATTCAGCCATGAGCTCCTCCAATATGAAGATCTTTCCTGTTAAAATTTCTTTTAATCATTGAATTAAATTTTTCTATCTAAACTTAACTATGTATTTACTGGTCACAATTTGAATTTAGACTTTTTTCAATTTTCTCATTTCAAGAAAGAGATTTTAATCTTGGCTCGGATTTGTTGACCTTGAAGTGTTTTATCTTTTCTCTGTCTTTCAAAAATACATTCTTAGGATCTATTATCCATATCAGACAATGAAATTTTTACTACTAATTATAATGATAAAAATTGTGAAGGTATCAATTTCAACTGGTTTAAACACAATACAAAACTTATATAGCAGATTGTGGTATAAGAAAAGAGTCGTTCGTCAATATTAGAATTCAAGCAGGACTACTGTAGCTAAAAACAGCCAAAAACAATCATGATGGGTGGTGCTTCACTGCAAAGCTAGAAAAGGAAAACAGAGCTGGAGAAAACTCAGGTCTTTCCAGCAGAAGATGGAAGAAGAATGATAATCAAGCAATAAAATAGTTGCAAGGATGGATTAGCTGCTAAGAGAGCCTGTTTCTTTTGAAGAATATCTGTGTTTGGGTTTCAGCATCCACATTAGGTAGCTCACAATTGCCTGTAACTCTGGTTCAATGAGATATGATTTTTCTCTCCTGGCTCCCATAGGCACTGCACACATATGGTGCCTATACACACAATAAACAAATTAATTAATATTTTTAAATGTTAGGAAATTATTTCAAAATGAAGTACAGAAATAGCTCTAAAAATTTGAGTAATCACAAAACAATTGCATCACCGGAATTATTTAAATTTGTTGTTTATACTTTTTAACCCTTAAAATAAAAAGTAAATAATGATCTGTAAGGCAGTATGCATATACCAGGAGGCATAAAAGATCAGTTTATATGACTACAGAATCAAACCTCAGTAGAGTGAAACATTTGTAAAGAAGACACACATACATAGTATTCAGTATAAATAAGTCTCTAGCAGTTTGAATAGTGTTTCCACCTAATTTGTGTCTACCTAGAAACTCATAGTGGGTTTATTTTCAAAAGATCTCCATATAATTCAGCTAAGGTAAGATGCCAAGAACTACAAATGACTCCTGCTAATCTTCTGAAGATGGGGGGCCTCATTCTTCCTCGGATCTTTTCTAGAAAATTAGCTCCGATAGTAATTTGATTTTGGACTTAGAGCCTCAAGAATTGTGAGACAATAAATTTCTTCATTTAACAGAATTTGGCTATGATTGGGAAATAAATGTCTTTTTGAAAAACAAAGTTTCAGAGAGGTTTAGTGAGAAATTGTAAGAGTCCTTATGGTAGACAGAAGCTCACTGATGGCTTGTCATATAAGTGAATATTACACAATACTTGGAACCCTGGACAGTAATGGGACGGGTGGCATGTGAATATGAGTAAATGTTTCTGGCATGTTCTAAACAACACTTAGGCCACCATGAGTGACTGGATACAGCAAGAAAGGGGTCAGAAGGAAACAGCATCTAAGAGGAGCTTGTATTTCGTGGTAGGAATTTTGGATCTCAAATGTGTGGGTGAAAGCTCTGCACAGGCTTTAATGTGTACAGTTCTCTGAGCATGTTTCATAAAAATACATATGAGGGTTTTAAGTAAGAGAATGAATATACATCAAGATGATATTAATTAAATGATATTTAGCAGACATGCATTAATACTTATCAAAATATACAATATAAATGAAGAACTGAGGAAATTATGTTAAAGGTCCTATTCATCAGGGTCAGAAAATAATTTTAAATCTCTATACATCAAACCATTTAGCAACAAAATAAATTTAAAAAAGGAAAAAAGATCAATACCAATAAATGATAAAAGCAGGAGATTTTGGAATTTTTTCTCTCAAAACCCCAATATATCAAAAATATAAAAATTAAATACTAATTTTAATAAGGCAATTAACAACTATAATTTTGAGTTAGTATGTATATGTAAGTTAAATCAATCGGTAAGTCCTATACCAACACACTGAGACTACTTTTCTGTACCCTCATATATATCATAAACATCTATTAACTGTAGCAGACAATGAGTTTCACCATAGGGTTTTCTTCAAGTAGCTACTTTAATAATATTTACTCTGCTCATTACCTTTTCTAACTTCCTGATCCTCGTACTTTTCTCTAATACTTCTGCTTCTTCTTTCATGTACTTTTTTAATGGACTCTGCATATAAGAAAAACTCCTAATAACTTGTCTTTCTGAGTCTTGTTTGTTTGGTCTAACTTGATGACCTCCAGTGACATCTAGTTCTTTCCATATTACATAATTTTATTTTTCTTTATGGCTAAATAATGCCAGATTTTCTGTATTCATCCACCTGTGGAATGGTCTTCAGGCTGATCACATAACTATCATAAATAGTAGTACAACAAACTCAATTGTGTATATATTTCTCTGATGCACTCTTTTTAATAACTTTGGGTATATAACCAAGGTAATATTGCTTTATCATAGCATACTTTTTGTTTTAGTTTTCTAAGGCACAATCATACTTATTTCTCATAGCAGTGAGATTAATTTACATTCTTGCCCAGGAAGTATTAAGATTTCTCTCCCTGTTGTCCAACACTTCTTTGCCAGCATTTCTCATGGTTTGTTTTTGTTTGTTTGTTTGTTTGTGTTTTTGTATTTTGATAACACTTTTGACTAAGATGTGATAGAATCTCAAAGCAGCTTTCATTTTCATATCCCTTATGGCTAATGATGCTAAACGTGCTTGTGTATTCATTGCCACTGATACTTCTGTCAGTCATAGAATAAAAAGTTAGCACAAAATGCTATGTAATAAAATTGGAAGAAAAATAAAACAGGGGATATACTTTGATTGCTTTTGCTCATTGGGTGATAATCAAAATGAATTAAAGACTTAAGGAGTCCCAGATATCAGTGTGCTGTGTTCATCAATTCATTATGACCTCAGCAGTGTATCCATCTCAAAACATGTAGGCATAAGGAATAAAAAGTGTAAACAAGTAATCAAGGGTACATACCACAGTTAGTCCAGTTTCTTGTTGGCTTATTAAATATTTGTTTTTTTACCAATTTAAATGATGTATGTTAAATTCTAAACATGGGTGAACCTACTGTTTATGCTGCGAATATATCGGTAGAATGATTAGAAGCAAACCTTAGGAACAAGACTGCTTGAGTCTAATTTCGAATCTATACATCTAATGAGCAATTCACTTCTATCCTACTTAGTTTTGTACTCTGTGAAATGGATTTAATAATAGCACCTGCCTCAGAAATTTATCATGAAAACATAAACTAATAAATACCTGTGATGCATTTTAAACAATATAGGACCCATGATGACCACTTGACCAGTAACAAGCAACTTTATTTTAATAAATATACATGGTTCCCAGGACTCCATGGTTCACTTTATTTCACTCAACTTTTGCCTGCTTCCAAATTGCATTTATCTCAATGCCTCTTTTTATTTTGCTGAGTCTCATATTTTCTAATTTACCCTTGTTAAGATTGATAACATTCTGCCAAACCTTCACCATGCACTGTGGTTGATCCGCCATTCCTGCCTATTTTGTTTCCTTAAGGTAGCTCTCCAGCCAGAGTCATTATAATTATTTGGTGTGCACACATTTCACTTTAAGGATATCTGCTGACTGGTCCTCCTTGTTTTGACCTCAATATCACTAGCCCTTTCTAGTTATTTATCATTATGCATACCTGCTACATCAGCATTCTTGCAACAAATCCCTAGTGCCTTCAGTTTGTTCCTTTCCAAACTATCCTAGTTCAAATTTACTTTAAGTTATTTCCTAATTCTTCATTATATCAGTTTATCTAATAATTTATTATAATCTATTTAAACATGTATCTGATGTATCAATTCAATGGATCTAGAAAATTTATCTTAATAAAATATAAAGTAATGCTATCACTTCTCTATTTCTGAATATATTAGTCACTGTCAGTTGCTACAAGATTAGACTGAGTTCATTAGAATGGGAGTCGAGGTTCCCCACCAAGACGCTAGGACTCAAACAGAAACCCTTGGAGAATTTTTATAAAACACATTTTTATGTATTATTTGAGAATTTTATGCTTGCGTACAATGTAGCTGAATTATATCTACCCCAAATTGCTTCTACATTCCTATGTTTCCTCCCAACTTTGTGTTCTCCTCTTTTTCTTCCTCTTCCTCTTTTAGTTCTTCCTCTTCATCTTCTTCCTCCTCCTTTTCTTCCTCTTATTCTTCCCTTTTATTTTCTCACTGAATCCGACTAAGCCTGTACACACATCAGTGTGGCATCATACACTGGAGTATGGTCACAGTCTACCATGGAACACACCTCTAAAGAAAACTGTTTCTCCCCTGCCATCCTTCACCTACCCATATTTCCGCAGTTAGAACATGCTTCTATCATTGCGGTAAATACATATGGCATCGGGCTGTCTTTTAAATACTTATCTTTTTACCCATACATTAGCAGAGCTCTTATTCCTCATCAGAGAAGTTCCTTGCTACAATGAACACCAGTAAATACAGATATCATACCTAGTTAAATGTAAGAAAAGTAACTATCTGTGGAGTGCTTAGCTCTTAGAGTTCTTCAAGGGGAGCAATCTGTTTCATGTTTGCATGCCTTTGCAGAAGTTCTTCCTCTGCTCAAAATGATTTTCTTTCTCTTTGTGTGTCTTCAGAACCCCAACCTACAGACAAAACAACACAGACACTGAATCTGGGACTCATGAACCAACCTACCTGTCCTACTGATTTGTGCTCATTTTGGGTAGTATTTGGTTAACATAGAATAAAGAAGATATATAATAGTTATTGAATTTGTATTTTTAAGAATTTTTATAATAAGGTCTTAAAGTCCAAAATATAATTTGTCAGACTCCCAATGTCATGATGAAGAAATAACTACTTGCAAAACATAGGGCTAGGTGGTGAATTATACACTGTTGTTTCGAGTTCAGATGCCATTCACTCTAGATGACATTTGCATTTACTTTTGCCACATATCATCATAATTTAGAGAAAAAAATCACAAGCAGGCATTAAATATCTTGGCATAACTCTAACCAAAGAAGTAGCAGGCCTCTTCAACAAAAACATTAAATCACTGAAGAAAGAAATTGAAGAGAATATCATAAAATGGAAAGACCTCCCATGTTCCTGGATAGGTAGGATAAACATAGTCAAAATGGCAATCTTACCAAAAGCAATCTACAGATTCAGTGCAATCCTCATCAAAATCTCAACATGATTTTTTTACAGAATTTGAAAGAACAATTCCTAACTTCATATGAAATAACAGAAGACTGAGGATTGCCAAAACAATCCTGCCCAAAAAAAAGAACCTCTAGAAGCATCACCATCCCTGACATCATGCTATACTATAGAGCTACAGTAATAAAAATAGCCTCATACGGGCATAAAAACAGACTTGTGAATAAATGGAAAGAATCATAGTCCCCAAATTTAACCCACACGCCTATGAACACCTAATCTTTGACAAAGAGGCCAAAAATATTCAATGGAAAAAAAGATAGCATTTTTAACAAATGGTGTTGACATAACTGGATGGTAGTATGTAAAAAATGCAAATAGATCCAAACCTACCATGCTGCATAAAATTCAAATCCAAGTGGTCAAAAACCTCAACGTAAACCCAGCTACATTGAACTTGATTGAAAAGAAAGTGGGAAAGATCCTTCAATGCATTAGCACAGGTGGCCACTTTTTAAATATAACACCAGTAGCACAGACACTAAGAAGAACAAATAATAAATGGGACTTCATGAAACTGAGAAGCTTCTGTAAGGCAAATGACACAGTCAATTAAAAAAAAAAAAAAAAAAAAAAGATAGCCCACAGAATGGAAAAAGATCTTCACCAACCCTGCATCTGACAGAGGATTGATCTCTAAAATATAGAGAGAACTCAAGAAACTAGAACCTAAAAACCTATATAACCCAATTTTAAAAAATGGGGTTTAGGGCTAAAAAGGGATTTCTCAACAGAAGAATTACAAATGGCTGAAAGGCACTTAAAAAATTGCTCAAAATCTTTAGTCATCAGAGAAATGCAAATCAAAACAACCTTGAGATACCACCTTACACCTGTCAGAATGGCTAAGTTTAAAGACACACATGAAAGCCTATGCTAGAGAGGATACCCAGTGAGAGGAACACGCCTCTATTGTTGGTGGGAGTGTCAACATCTAAGCCACTATGGAATGCAGTATAGCAGTTCCTCAGAAAAGTGGGAATCACTAGTGGGCATATACCCTAATAATGCACATCCATACCCCAAAGGCATTAGCTTAACTATGTTCATAGCAGCATTATTTGTAATAGCAAGAACCTGGAAACAACCTAGATATCCCTGTACTGAAGAATGAAAAAACAAACTGTGGTACATCTACACAATGGAGTACTATTCAGTAATAAAAAAATGACATCCTAAAATTTGCAGGAAAATAGATAGATCTGGAAAATATCCTCCTGAGTGAGATATCATAAGCACAGAAAGAAAGGCATGGGATTTACTCACTCATTAGTGGATTTTAGACGACAAAAAAAAAAAAAAAAAGGCAAAGAACACTCAAGCTGCAGAACACAACCCCTGAACAGCTTGGGATCAGAAGGAACTTAAATGGGACATCCAGGGATTCTCATAGGAAGAGAAAATAGAGAAGATCTCATTAGCAAATTGGGACCATAACAGGTAGCAACTGAGGAGAGATGGGAACAAATTATGAGAGATGGAGATGATGAGAGAGAGGAGCACCAAGGAGGGAGAAAAATGAGATGGATATCTTGATAGAAGAAGCCAATGTGGGTTGGAAAGAGACTGGGTGCTAGAAAAACCCCAGAACCCAAAGATGTCTCTGGATAGGTCCTCAACCAATAATGGATGGGGCACCTAAACAGGACTTCCTCTATAATCAAATGAATAACCACCCTAAAATGTCATCACAGAACCTACACCCAACAATAAATCGATGTAGAGGCAGAGATCCATGGATGAGCATTGGTCTGAGCTCCTCATTCAGCTGGAGAGTGGGGGAGTACAGTCTGTATGAATATGAGAAGGAGTCCCACAGAGATGATGGCCTGGAGCTCTGGAGAGCACAGTGAATCAAGAACAGCCCCTGAGGAACCACAGGACAAAAAGCTAGGCCCTCCAAGGACAGACAACTGTTGATTAACGTGGGCAGTATGTAGAGCCTGGAGGGGTGGGATCAGACTGTGTTGCTGTAAATGGGCTGGCACCTTGGAGCACATTCCCTGCCGAGGAACACCTAACCCAGCCTTGATATTGGGATGAGAAAATCAGACCTGCCTGGAATGTCAATGCACCATGCTGAGCTGACCCACCTTGGGACTTTCTGCCATTTGGGGGAGGGGATTGGGGGATGAGGTGATGGGAAGACTGGAGCAGTCTGAGAGGGAATGGGAACAGGGAAGGGTGGGTGAGCAGGGGGTACATGAAAATTTTTTTAATTAATGAATAAAAGAAAGAACATAGAGTAATGATTCTTGGGAAAATTTTTGAATGATTTTTGTTACTGTTACTGTTTATTTTGTTTTAGACAGGGTCTTGGGTAGTCCAGTCTGGCTTCTATCTGGCTATGTAACCAAAAATTATGTTGATGTCCTTCTTGCCTTTGAGTGCTTATGTTGCAAAGGTGAATCATGTTTCTTGTATACACAGTTGGGGATAAAAACCCAGGCTTTGAGCATGCTTAGACTCTATTAGCTAAGCTGAATCACTAGCTGAACAACTTCTCTTCCCATGACTAATAAAAATTGATGCCACCATTTGAAATATGAAATAAAAATTAGAAACAATTGCTATAAAAAATAAAAAAATCAACGAACATGCTTCAAAATCAAAAGTGTAATAATGAATAAATTTTAGATACTACAAAACAGAACACAGCAAAAAGTTCATTATAGGACACTTGCATGAAAGAAATGAAAATTCTGTAAAACGTTGATTTCAGGAACTGGGAAGTCATGCTCAGCCATGAAACAGCAGCATGTAGGAGCACAATTGCCATCACCTCCAAAAAAGAGAGTGATCTCACAGAGTCTCTGTTAATTACCAAATCCAAGTGTCGGATTGTTCCCAGATCATGCAAACTGAAGTGCAAGAAGGGTGGGATTGTAGTCCTCTGGCCTGAATAGAGCATCCTATTCTAAACAATACTCTGCTCAGATGAAACTACAAAGCATAAATAGATAGATTATTTCTTGATAGACAGGAAGTAGGTCAGTGGCTGGGTAAACAGGAAATGAGCATTGTATGTACAGTGCCTACTAATTGTTTAATGTCAGATTTGCTACCAGGATTTTTGTTGATGTTGTTCAATAAAAATTTGATTTTTAAAAAATGAAAAAAGGAACATTAACTGCCAATGTAAGGGGTGTCTGATGTTTGTTCAATTGTATATCATTTTAATAGTTTAAAATTTTTTGTCATGGTCCTGAATTAGAATGTTTTTTAAAAAATAGCATTATTTTTACCTATTATAGATAAAGATAAAAATATAGATTCAAGAAAAATGACACTTTGAATAGTATGATTCCTTGAATTAGAATTTAACCTCAAGGAAGTTTTGGTCTGAGGGGAAGGTTTAACATTGATTAATATTGAAATAATTGATCATCTCCCTCTGGCTTCTTCCTCAAGCCCCATCTTACACTCCCATATCAGGCAGGCAAGGATTTGTCTCCCAAGCTTTAGTCTTGAAATCAATTTGCTCCAGATCCATTCAACTTAAAAATGGTTACACAGACCTGATTTGCAAATGTTCATTAAAACAGTTCCTATGTATATGGAAGTCTATTGAATTTTTTATATAGCATAGTTGGCTTTAAGTGTCAGCTATCCTATACCACTCAATAAGTTTTTGTTGAATGACAGATGCTAAAACCACTGAGAATCTTTGACTAGGCCAAGCTCTATGTGGGGGTTAAGTGTGTGCATTTACTAGACTGACTAAAGGTATTCTATCTCTACTAGGTAGCAGTATTCTAGGTGTGCCCTTAAAAATATTTCTGAAAAGATCAGTATCTGAGTCATTACACTAAGTAAAATATTACCCAAATATTGAAGGCTAGAATTATCTTTTCTGCTGGGCTCCTGAGTAGAATGCAATGGATGAAGAAATGAGAAAATCTTTCTGTTTGAGCCGAGATATTTTTTTCTCCCATTCATGGGTGTCAGTGACCTTGCTTTTTAGGCCTTTGGACTCTGCCTACATTCTACCCCTTGCTTTTTGAGGTCTTCAATTTACAGATGGCAGATCATTGGACTTCTAATTGGTTTTAGTTCTCTAGAGAGCTCTGACTATTATACTCGATTATTGCTCTCAATTAATAATATGAAATAGAAGTTTAGGGAATTTGCAGGCAGAGTCAAGTTCCCAAAGTGATCACAGAAGGCATGACCCAGACCCAATCTGTCAGACTTCCAAGGCCAGTTCTGCCAACACCACATACTCTTGCCACAATTAATTAAAGCTATCACTTTCCTTAGCTTTTATCGCTTTAGAGTTACTGAATTGTGATATGTGAAAATGGTGTAAGTGTACACACAATCACTTTGTTGCTACTGTTTTTTCACAACCCAAGAGTTTGATAATTGTTCATAGACATAGATGGAGCCCTGACCTTTCACGCTTCAAAGCCTATTCCTTGTAGCATCCCAATGCAGAATATTCAGACTGCCTTAAGATAGGTCTCCTCCCTGCCTCTTTCTTGGCTTTCATGTTTTACATTCTTTGAATTCAAATGTTGAAGAGAACAACTCTGAGAGGAGGCTAATACATATATTTCCTCCTCTTTCTTCTGTGTCCCTTTTACAGAACTCTCTCTAGGTCTGCAGCCAGATGAGATCCCTTTCTTTTTCTACCTCCACAAAAGCACTCAAAGCTTGTCTCGGGCCCAAGCTGGGTCATATTTTCCTTGTACTAGAATCATGCATTATTTTTCCCCTTTTTCTGTAAAAGTTATGCCCTCCCGGAGCTACAGATCTTGGGTGTCACATTAATTAAATTTTAATATGTGTTATTATGATCACTATTATTGTCATTACTGTTTTTAATAATGTTCTTTTTGGCAGTATTTGGAAGCCTCTCCAGCAGTGACATTTGGCTCCGGGGATAATGGATCCTTTTGTACACAGGCTTGTAGACGCCATGCCTGCTGATTTTCTTGCAAAGTGAGCTTTTTTTTCTGATATTAGGAAACTGTAGAAACTGGAAAAGTCTATGAGCCTTGGTTGTACTTTCCAAAGTGAATCAAACCCTTTCGGTGGCCAAGATTTAAAGATTGCGCCATGGTCATTGGTGAGAACTGTGAACTCCCATAGCTATTGTTTCATTCATTATTTTAGTATGAGTTTGTTGCTCACTGGCACATCATTTTCTTTTTTTATAAATGTTGGCTAAGAGATGTAACAAATGAGGACAGTATATTGAACATTATTGACTTCTTCCTGTCATCACACATAGGGTGGAAAGGATATAAAAGACAGATACATGACTGAGAGGTGACTATTATTTTTAGGGGTTATAGACTACATCTAAAAGTAGAGTGAATTTCAGAGAGACATTTCAGCATGTTTATGAGCACAGAGTGTGAAAATAAGAAAAAATTCTATCCTTGGTTCCATTGGAAGAGGCTGTGTCTGTGCCCATCTGGTAAGAGCTGTTAGGGTGAAATGACAGTAAAAAGACACAAAAATAATCATATATAGAAATCCTACAAGCTATTGATCTCATTTCATTCACAGTGATGCAGGGACAGCAAGGCTGAACATGTATGAAGTTCTATCTTTCATTAAAAGCATGATTGTAATTTGGAGATTTAAGATACCATTAACAACTGTAGGCATTGGAGAATATTTATTGAAGTAGACAAAACTGATTCAGAAATATGACAATCTAACTGTGGAGCTAGAGTTGGATCTAAGTAAGATTGGATTGGAACACATCGCTTTGAACCATTAGGAACTGATGCAAATTGTGAATCTCCAGAACATCAAGCCAGAAAGTTCAATCAAATAACAGCAAAGAGGCGCTGGCCAAACCAAGGTGTTGACTAGACTGAAAAGACCCCATGCACATTGATGGATAGATGCCAGGGTACATAAAAAAAAGAACACATTTAAAGTGAAAGAGTGAAAACTAGGAAATCCTCTGGTCAGCAAAAAGTACCTCAGTTCCTTCTGTCAGGGGCAGAGAGTTCTGATGTTATTGAGAATGGAGCCCAGACCACAAGGCAAGAAGCTAGCTGAACTGATTTTAGTGTTTTGACTTTTTAGTAAATCCCTTGTTTTCAACAAAACCTGTACTTCACAAACATGGAAAACCTAGAACAAATGGACAGCTTTCTCGATAGGTACCACTTACAAAAATTAAATCAAGATCAGATTAAATACCTAAACAGACCTATAACTCCAAAGGAAATTGAAGCTGTCATTAAAAGTCTTCCAAGTTAAAAAAAAAAAAGCCCAGGGCAGAGTTCTACCAGACATTCAAAGAAGAACTAACACCAATACTCCTCAAACTGTTTCATAGAGTTGAAACTAAAGGTATATTGCTAAACTCTTTTTAGGGGACCACAATAACCCTACTACCCAAGCCACTCACAGATCCAACAAAGAATTACAGGCTAATTTTCCTTCATGAATATTGATGCAAAAATTCACAACAAAATCCTGGCAAACCAAGTATAACAAAATATAAAAAAAATCATCTACCATGATGAAGTAGGCTTCATCCAAGAAATGCAGGGATGGTTCAACATAAGAAAAACTATAAATGTCATCCATCATATAAACAAACTGAAGGAAAAAAAACACATGATTATATCCTTAGATGCTGAAAAAGCCTTTGACAAAATCCAACACTCTTTTATGATAAAGGTCCTGGTGAGATCAGGAATACAGGGAAAATATCTAAATAATAAAAGGGATTTACAAGACACAAACAGCCAACATCAAATTAAATGGAAAAATACTCAAAGCAATCCCACTAAAATCAGGAACTAGACATGACTGTCCCCTCTCTTCTTACCTATTCAATATAATTCTCAAAGTTTTAGCTAAAGCAATAAGAGAACAAAGGAGATTAAGGGGATACAAATTGGAAAAGAAGAAGTGAAACTATCTCTATTTGTAAATGATATGAGTGTATACATAAGTGACCCACCAAATTCTACCAGGGAACTTGTACAGCTGATAACTTTCTTCAGCAAGGTAGCAGGATACAAGATTAACTCAAAAAAATCAGTAGCCTACTATACACTAAAGGTAAAAGGGCTGACATCACCCTATATAATAGCTGCAAATAGCATTAAATACCTCAATGTAACTATAACCAAGGAAGTAACAGATCTATTCGACAAAAACTTTAAATCACTGAAGAAAGAAATAGAAGACAATATCAGAAAATGGAAAGATCTCCCATCCTTCTGGATAGGAAGGATCAACATAGTAAAAATGTCAATCCTACCAAAAGCAACCCACAGATTCAATGCAACTCCCATCAAAATCCAAACACATTTTTTTATATGTAAAAGAACAGTTCTCCATTTCATTTGAAATAACAGGAAAGCCAGGCTTGCCAAAACAATTTTGCTCAACAAAAGAATCTCAGGAGGCATCACCATCCCCAACTTCAAATTATACTGTAGAGTCACAATAATAAAAACAGCCTGATACTGGCTAAAAACAGACTCATGGATCAAAGGAATCAAACTGAAGATCCCAACATTAACCCAAAAACCTATGAACACCTGATCTTTAACAAAGAGGCCCAAAATATTCAATGGAAAAAAGATAATATCTTTAACAAATGGTGTTGGCATAGCTGGATGCTATTGTATAGAAAAATGTAAATAGATCCAAGGCTATCACTCTGCACAAAACTCAAATCCAAGTGGATCAAAGACCTCAACATAAACCCAGCCACACTGAACTTGATAGAAAAGAAAGTAGGAAACACCCTCCAACACAATGGCACAGGTAAACGCTTCCTAAATATAGCATCAGTAGCACAGACACTAAGGAACAACAATCAATAAGTGGGACCTCCTGAAACTGAGAAGCTCCTGTAAAGCCTAAGACAGAGTCAGTAAGACAAAATGGCAGCCCACAGAATGGGAAAATATCTTCACCAACCCTACAAGTGACAGAGCACTGATCTCTAAAATATAGAGAGAACTCAAGAAACTAGAGCCCAAAAGCTTGAATAACCCAATCAAAAAATGGGGTTCAGAATTAAAAAGGAAATTCTCAGCAGAAGAATTACAAGTGGCTGAAAGGCACTTTAAAAAATTGCTCAAATCTATAGCCATTAGAGAAATGCATATCAAATCAATTTTGAGATACCTCTTTATACCTATCAGAATGGCTAAGATTGAAAACACAAATGACAGCCTATGCTGGAGAGGATGTGGAGTGAGGGAAACACTCATCTATTGTTGGAATGCAATATGGTGGTTTCACAGAAAACTGGGAATCAATCTCCCCAAAGACCCAGCAATATCACTATTAGGCATATACCCTAAAGTTTCACATTTGCACCCCAAAAGCATTAGCTCAACTATACTCATGGCAGCATTATTCATAATAGCAAAAACCTGGAAACAACCTAGATGCCCCTCAACTGAAGAATGGATTAATAAGCTGTGGTACATCTACACAATGGAGTACTACTCAGCAGTAAGAAAAAATGATATCCTAAAATTTTCAGGCCAATGGATGAAGTTGACAAATTTCCTCTTGAGGATGCAGAGCAAGGGGAACACTTCTCCATTGTTGGTGGGAGTGTAAGTTTGTTTAGCCACTTTGGAACGCAGTATGGTGGTTTCTCAGAAAATTGAGAATCAATCTCCCCAAGGACCCAGCAATACCACTTCTGGGTCTATACCCTAAAGATGCACAGTCACACTCCAAAGGCATTAGCTCAACTATGTTCATAGCAGCGTTATTTGTAATAGCAAGAACCTGGAAACAACCTAGATGTCCCTCAACTGAAAAATGGATTAACAAACTGTGGTACATCTACACAATGGAGTACTACTCAGTAGTAAGAAAAAATGATATCCTAAAATTTGTAGGCAAATGGATGGACTTGGAGAATATCCTCCTGAGCGAGGTATCACAAACTCAGAAAGATAAGCAGGGGATGTACTCACTCATTAGTGGACTCTAAACAAACAAACAAGAAAAAAGCAAAGCATGCCCAAGCTGCAAACCATAAACAATGAACAGAAACACCCTGGACTGACTCCTTGGATCCCACTCCCCCTAGAGGAACACCTGACTCACTCTTGAGGGAGGGGAGAGAAAACTGGATCTGCCAAGAGTGGAGACTGAACCAAGCAATATTGGGTCAGTGGAAGCATGGGACTGCCTGCTGTCTGCCCAGGAAGGGGATGTGGAGTTGTGGAGAAGAGAGAATGACTTGATGTGGTGGGAGGGGGAAGGGACCTTGAATAAGGATATACAAGGATAGAAAGTGTGACTTCTTTGTTCATAATAATAATAGTAATAAAGAAAGAATGAAAAAAACAAAACAAAATAAAATGTATTTAACAAATAAAAAAAAGAAAAAGAACCTCTTGAGTGAGGTCTCACAAACCCAGAAAAATAAGCAGTGGATGTACTCACTCATTAGTGGATTTTAAACAAAAAGCAATACATGTCCAAGATACAAACCATGCCCTCTGAACAGCTTGGGATCTGAAGCACCTTAGACTGGTAACTTGGAGCCCATTCCTTCCAGTGGAACACCTAACCCAGGCTTGATATTAGGATGAGGAAATCGGACTTGCCTGGAGTGGATGCTGAACTAAGCCACCTTGGGACCTTGGGACCTCCTGCCCTTTCTGGGGAGGAAATAAGGAGATGGGGAGAAAAAAGAGTGACTGGGAGGGGGAAGGGAGTTTGAACAAGGGAATACATAAATAAAAGAATGAGACTTTATTCAAAAATAAATAAAAAATAAACAAATACAACTTGCATTGCCCAAAATAACCTGGCTTTTCCAACCCTGAGGGTCTGAGGAAAACAGTAGCTCTAAAGAAATCTCTAAAGTCCATTATGTAAATAGCTACATTTTTCATGAGCCTGAGGGTTCTTGAAATAAACTTCCAATAGTTAAATATACCTCCAAAAAGTAACAGAATAGAAAACTGTGGGTTTTTTATTTTACATGTTGAACTTGATTTGTAAAGAACAAATATGTGTAAACATCTTTTACTTCAGTTCACTGAAGTTATGGTCAAATTTAAAGTCAACTTAAGTTATTGTGAAATTTAAAGTCAAAATTGTTCTCTATTGTTTTTCTGTTTACTGAAAATCCTGAGCAGACTATCTGGTATACCTCAATGCTGCTGTATTTGCATACATTTTGCATATGCTTCCTGTGTCCAGTACACAAACTCTTCCAAAGCAATTTGGTGTGTATTGCCTATTTGGACCACCTCACAGCTAGGGAGAAGTCTCATATTCTACAGTGATGAAACTGAAATTCTGTGTGCTAAAGTCAATAAAGCATAATGCAGGCTGAGGTTTAAACATGGGTGTCTACTCCCAAATCTTATGCTTTGCTTTATAGTTAAAACGTTCCTCTCAAAAATAAGCATCCGACCACCATCTTCCACATGTTCTTGGGGTGTAAGGACTGTGCACAGATGTACATTCAGAGGTCTGTTAGACTCATTGAGTCAAAGTCATTTGCCACTTCAAGCAGTAAAATCAAGGAAACAACTACTTGTCAAAAAAAAACTTCTGAAAATTCTCAGGTAGCCTGTAGTGTGAGTACGCTCTTGTGATCTAGTTTCAGTCACTACTAAAATTTGCCCACAGCCATTTGGTCATTTAGGGAAAACAATGCTACCTATGTTACCATAGGTAGGCACTTATACATTACTTATTTCTGCCAAATCCCAGCCTAAACTAATCAGATCAGCCTTCATCCAAGGGGCCTACTGGTGACATATTTTGAAGATTCTGACTGACTTATGAATACATTTTCTTCAAGGACCTGGGCATTTGAAAAATATAAATATGAAGCTAGTGCTACACTAAATGAATAAGCCAAGTTGGTGAAGTAGTAGTCCTCTCTATATCCACATATCTTGCTCCCATTATGGCTAACCAGATTCATATCCCTTCTATAAACTTTCTTCTTCCATTGACTGTATATTTACTCTATGACTGATTAAAATATGGCCCTTTCCATCCTTTTTGTCTGATGTACATCTCAAACATCAAATACCCAAAATACAATCTTGACTAGCAGTGGGTATAGTTGCAACGCCTGATATAAATTAGGATTCTGTAGCACATAAACCTTTATCCTATGAACAAGCAGATAAATGTGGAAGGCAGAGACAGTCTAGTGTTGGCACATTTGCTGACCAAGCACACAGATGAGGCTAGCACTGACAGAATTCTGGAGCAGGCTACTTGCAAGACAGCCAGTAATCAAAGTGGAAGAATAAAATAATTGACTCCAGAACTGACATAGAACTTCTTTTATTTTTTTCTTTTATTCTACTCTCATACATTACAATTCAGGTGCAATTTTCCTTCCCTCCACTGTTCCCAATACCCCTATCTACCCTCTCCCCCAGATTCAATCCTCCTGTCCCTCCCAGAGAAACCAACCAAACAAGGAATAACAAGTTATAATAAGACTAGAAAAAAAACTAGGGACTAGTTTTGCCTCATCCAGAGACAAAGCTGGTTGAGGGAACCCAGCAGAAGGAAAAGGGTCCCAAGAGCACAAAGGGGGTGAAAGGAGAAAAGAGAAGATAAAAGTGATATAATTATGTTTTAACTGAAAAAAGTGACATCATCTTGGAGATGGAAAAAATAAGACAATGTCAGGAATTGGTGGCTGATATAAGTATGTCTAGAATAAAATTATTGCAGAAAATAGAAACACAGTTGATAGTCATGCCACCATGGCCATAAAAAACTGTGAAATATTTATATGAAATAAATTGCTGTTCAACTCTTCTCCTCTTCTTAATAAAGTGTGTGTTAAAGGAACAGTTTCAATAGGGAAGGCAAGATTGCCTCAATGAGAAAGTACTGCTGGAAGAAAGCTGTGAAGGGCATGAAAGAGTAAGCCATGAAAACATGAGAAGATGCTCCTGCTTGAGATGGGTTGCTCTTGTTATACTGATTCAACTATGAAGCTTCTATCACTGGACATGAGCTCAGGGAACAGTATGATGGAGAGAAAGCCTTCAAGGAATTTGGGAATTTTGTTTTCATCTTCTGTTCAATAACTACACAATCCTTAAATGCATAAAGATAAGGTACACAGGCTTAGAATACAAGCCAATTAGGGTCTTCCCTTTTTCATAAACCTTGAATGGGGCCTCCTTTCTCTCTACTGCAATTCCTCAGCTAATCAAATGCAGTTAGTCTTTAGCATGCACCATGGATTTGCAGTAAGCCATCATCACATGGAAACCGACATCTAGTCACACTCAAATATCTTAAATAAAAGGATGGTAACTCTCTTGAAAATTTTTACCAAGTCTTGAATGTATGTCATCTTTATTCATCCAAATCCAACTTTCTCTTGTTTCCTCTCTCTTTCCTTCTCCCTCCCGTCTTAAGCCTATAATAAAAAGTCTATATTAGGACTGAAGAGATGACTTAGCAGTTAGGACCACTGGCTGCTTTTGCATTTAATGCAGTTCCCAACATGATGGCTCACAATCACCCAGCTCCAGGGAATCTTATGACCGATGGGTTTTTACATACATGTGTTATATATGTATACACTCAAGAAAACACACATTAAATTAATTAATTAATTAATTAATATATATTAATAATGGGGTATATGTAGTGACCCATCTGTAATCCCAGTGCTCAGGAGGCAGAAACAGGGGATTTATAGATCAAACAGGCCAGCTAGACAAGACAACATGGAGGGCTCTGGGATCAGTGAGACACTCTATCTCATTATATAATGTGGAGAATAATCATATAAGATATATGACATCAGCCTCTGGTCTCTGTACAAGTGCACACACACAACTGTGCTCACATACAAATAAACATACATATGGACACATACATCACTCAGACACATAAAAAAAACCTGTAATGAAGTTATATTTTTTAGTAAAATTACAAAGTACATTATTTGTATGCAACCTACCTAGATCATCATGTACTATAAGTCATCTCTAAATTACTGATAATACCTGCTAGGATGTTAAATGCTATGCATTTAAATATGCTGCATTATTTAGGAAATAATAGCAAGGAAAACATTGTATGTGTTTAGTAATTACTTAATACTTTTGAGACAATATTGTTGAATTAACAAAGCTGGTCTGAAACTCACAATTCTCCTGCCTCAGCACCCAGAGTACTAGGACTACAGGCATGTGCCGCCATACCTAGCCAGCTGCAACTTTTTCCCCAAGTGTTTTAAGTCCACAGTTACTTGAACCCACATACCCAGAGGCCACAGACATAAGAGCCAACTATACAAAGTGCTCTAGGCAAGGAGCAAGAACATACTGATTTTTAGCAAAATTATTTCCCTAGTCCCAAAATAGTCCAAGTTTGTTCAGCTATCCTTGGCAGACATAAGTACAGATATATGGAAAACAAGTGGCTTGTGGGAGGGAAAAGGTCATTAAGAGGCATCCCACTTAGGAATTTAAGGGAAAAATAACTTATTTATCACAAGAGAAGACAGTTGTGCTTCTGCATGGCCTAAAGCTTTGTTTTTCTTCTGGGTTCCTATTAGCTTCATATTCACTGTGGGGAGATGTACTGGCCCCAAATCAGCCAAGATAAGAGGATCCCTGGCGAGAAATGAGCAAGAAAGACAGGAAGTAACAAAGAGGGCCAGGGAAAGATTAGGGGAAAATGCTGTCCTAGCAGCCGTAAATAAATCATTTGCTAAAAAGGATATTTGGCTAAATTGCCTCCAAGTGTATATTCCCAGTGGGCATTTTTAATCAGAAAATGCAGAGCATCATAAAAAGTTTCAGCAATGGTGATTTTGCTGCCTGGGAACCTAAGAGTTCAAAAGGACGGGATGTGCTACCAAAGTATGGCTGGGACTCCAACATACTTTGTGAATTACTAACTGAGCGACCTTACAAACAAAATAAATCCAAGCGTCTCTCCTTTTCAATCTTGTCTGTAACCTGGAGTATACAAATTCCACTGCACCAAATTACTAGGGGGTTAGACCAAGTGAACCTGGCTCCTGGAAGGTAAACAAATGCCATTGTTCTCTTCACTTTTTTTTTCTGATATTGTAGTAAGAGTTTCTGGCCCAGCCTAGTCCCAAGGACTGGACCCATCTCAAATTGCTTAACCATGACTAGCCATAAGATCAGGACCAGCAGTTCCAAAGAATCACACAGAAGCTTATATTAACTACAGGCTGTTTGACATATGGCTCAGGCATATTGCTTGCTAGCTCTTATAACTTAACTCATTTCTACTAATCTGTCTTGCCACGTGGCCTGTGGCTTACCTGAGTTCCTTTACATCTTCCTTTTCCGCAGCAGCTCAGTTAAGGGTTTCTCTTAACTCCATCCTCCTACTCCTTTATTTATGCTCAGATTTCCTACCTGCTTCTAAGATGCCTTGACATAGGACAAAACAATCCCTTTATTAACCAGAGATATTCACAGCATACAGAAAGACATCCTACATCATGTTATGGTGTCACAGTGGACATTGCTTTTTCAGCTGGGGATACAATATTTTTATAAAATATTTATCAGTGTTCAAGGCTAATTAGGTAACTTAGAAATGAAGCTGAAACCTTGAAGTTGGGAACATACATTCTGAATTTCCAAGACAAATAATTTCTTCCTGCCTCTTGAGAACATATCCATTTGTTCTAAATGTTTTTGTCTCTGCAACTCAATTCTTGTCTGTAAAGTCCAGGTGGGAATTGCCACTCATAAGATCATGGTAGCTGATACATTCTGGATTTAAGTTTATTTAATAGGCAATTAAGCTCCACACTTAAGATGTTTGTGTTTGTAGTACTATAGAGTCTATGAAAGACATTGACAATAATTATCATGTCCTTTGTGAACTAAGCCAAAATAATATTCTGCATTTTGTGGAGGGGGATCAGGGTAAATGTGGGCATCAATTGTAGAGAAAGAACATGCAGATCTAAATTAATTTGCATAGATTATGACAGTTACAAAACAAAAGGCATCAATTGTGGACCTAACATTATAATACAGTTCTGAAAATGTAGTCTTCTATACTCTTAAACATTTCTGGCTCCATGGATTTTCACTTTTCTGTGCAGTCACTTTCTCTCACAGACAACAATGAAGCCAGGGCTGATCTCCATTCCAGCTCAACACCACCCAATTCCCTATTCATCCTCAGTGCCTGTTCTGTACCTGATCCACACAAGCTATTCAGTAAATAATGGTTGAGTGAATGAGACTATCTGAACCTTGAAATAATTCTAATAATAGGCCAATTCCAGGAATTAGCTAACTATATATCAATTCTGCAATCATAGACTAAACACTAGAAGGAGATGAGGTACTCAAATAAGCCTGATTGCCCAAGATTGCCAAAAAAAAATTGGCATCTGAGTATTCAGACAAAGCATAAAGGTATTTTATTATCCTGTTTAAAACCCAGTTGCAGAATTCTGCTTCCTTCTCTTTCAAATTCAAGTTTAAAGAATCTCACTTACAAGATAAAGTACACAAGAGAAGTTAAGTACAGATCTATTTGCTGCAGCCTACCGTGTGTCTCCTATGGACAGTTTCATTTTACTTTGCTTTCGCTCTAACTTCTTTGCATCATTCTTTCACAAATCTCTTTCTGCATCTCTGTCCTTGGTTTATTCCACTCTCATATGTGGAATTAGTATAATAGAGACTCTAATGGTTAATTATTAGGATTTTATTTTATTTGTGGGATATATGTGTCGTAATGATTGGTATGTAAACAACAGTTAAGGTGAAAAGAATTTCTGTCATTATTTCTATTATTTTTAACCCTTTTTTATAATCTTAGCATGTAAATAATAACTAATTCAGTTGCATTTGGATAGAGAGCTTCGAGGCATATAGTTCATGATGATCTATTTACCTGAGCTGGGAAAGAAGTCAAATAAAACTTACAATTTTATCTATCCACCAGGGCAGAAAAAGAAATGAAAGGAACTGATAAATTGCTATAAAATATACTCTTACTGTAAAGGCAAAGACAACTATCATATGCCTTTACAATTAAAGTGGGAAATGAACCATCAAAAACCAGGATGAGTATGCCAACCAACTTTTACGTTTTATAATTCCAGGAGTCACACACAGACCCAGATGTGTGAGCACGTCAGGAAGTTCAGTATAAGTTCAGAATGCAACTCAGTAACCAAGGAGAGGCAAAGAGGGGATATGGACTTCTCCCACTGGCAGGAATCACGCCCAATAACATGGAAAAAACCAAGTCTCAGCAACATTGGAAAGACAAAGGCTATGCAAGGGTAAGCATCTGGGGAAGTACCCATGGTGGCTTAATAATAAAGGGCATATTTTATTGACCATCTGTTACTTCCCAGGTGTTTTATACTGTGATCCAATTTATTTCGGACAGTAGCTCTTTAGAGTAGGTATGATTGTCTCTATATAATAGCCAAAGGTATTCTGGCTCAGAGAAGTTAAATAATTTTTCCTAAACTGTCAGCAAGTAAATAGAAGAGCTGAATTGTTAATGTCACTTCTATCCTTTGCAGAACAAAGTAAGTGCTTTCTACAGTGTCTGATTTTGTAAATACTAGACACTGTTCAAAGCCATACTTCTAGGGTTCTTGGGACAGGTCTGTGCTCTAGTGTAGGTGCTAAAATGGTCAAATCCTATTAAAACAGTTTTGAGTGACTGACCTTTGAACTAATATGTTTTTGGACTGGCTGTTCCTATTGAGTAAACTTGTATTAATATCATTACAAATGTGTGAACTTTCCTTGCTTCTCAGAAGGCAATATGTCTGTCTTTCCACATTCTCCTTTCCACATTGACCTCCTGCAGCCAATTCTGGAGAGCAAAGCTCAGTTTTTTCCTGGGTGTTTCTCTCTGAGGACACACACTGGACTGTGTTTAACCAAGCTAGGTCCAAATCGAGTAATAGTTTAATAAGCTTAGCCAGGAAATGTTCCCATGCAATCCACCATCAACAATGACACATAAATTTATCACCAAAGTGAAGACAATGAGGAAACACACCTTCTATTCATGACCTCCAGGAAGTCTCTCCAAGCATCACTGATACATAATCTGCTTCTATTTGATAAAAGCACATGCCTAGGTGGGTTTTGTGAGACACAGCTACTTTCAAAAGTAGCAAAAACCTGTGATGTGATATTTTTTCATATGTTGTCTATGTAGCCTGATGACTATGATGAAAATGAACCTTTGTCTCAGCACAGGAAAAGTCTATAGTGATCAAATACCATGTACTAAAACCATGAGACAAAGGAAACCTTTCTACCTTTAAAGTACTGCTTTTGGGTATTTGTCATGCTGATTAAAAACTGCCTAGTAAAAATCTTCATGCAGTATGTCTTAAATAAATAAAATAAGATAGTAAGGCAAAATTAATTCCATTTAAACTTCCAGAATCCCCATTAAGTCAATCGATACCAGCATTCCCACAGAGAGAAGACTTTTGGTCAAATCCTTCATAGTTCTTGAAATTCATATACATATATGCAATGTTATAATTATCTTCACACACTCACATTATTCATTAACCATTCATGTGCCTCTCTGACAGGTATTCTTACCATAAGAATTGTTTCCACTTCACTTCTACCAGCAAAATGTCTCCAACAGGCATTTATCCTGTCACATACATATTTTGTAACGGAGGCTTCTATCATCAGCCCAGGCTGTATCAGGTTGTCATCCCACCCCAGAAAGGCTCATGCCTCTCTCTCTCGTATAGTGCATTCTTTATCCTTTAGGATAGTGTTGTGATACCTTCCAATGGAACAGGGAATAGAATTGGCTAGTAAGCATTTAGTCACAGTGTGGTATATATATGAATTCTATCACAGTTGGAGCATTGAGCTTTCTTCTTTCTCCTTCCCGTGGGCCACAACAGTCTCAGCATCTCTACTTCACTTCATATTAGCCATTTATTCCACATTTCATGTCTTGAGGATGGTTAATGAATAAGAAATTACTACAGCTGTAAGAAAATAAAATTTTAATAACAACATGAGTTAAGTTCAGCAGAAGGTTCCTTCAAGTTCAGTCTGCCAAACATTTTTTAGCCTTTGATGACCTTACTGGAATCTTCTACCGAGTCCACCAAGACTTCCGACTCACAATGAGGGAAAGTTTATGCTATTTAAGGGACAGTTTCTTATACAGTGGGTAACTAATGTGAAGTTTGAAAACTTTTGACAAACTTTCACTATGTTTCTGAACTGAAGGAACAAGACATAATTGAAAAACAAAACATGATTAATCTAAGGTGCTTCTGACAATGTGTTGTATTCCCTCTATACTATAGCCCTAGTCTAAGCATGTGGCATGCCCACATACTGGCACACAGTGCAATACCATTGAACATGGCTCAGTTCAGATCCAAGGTTCTTGTATGTGATGAATTCACAGTATTTCTATTCAACATACAAATTTTGTTGTTTTTTTTACAGAAATATCACAGTTCACCTATGAAAAAAATAAGATTTCTGATATTTTTCTACCATCATTCTTTAACCTGTATCAAATTAATACATTTTTTATTGCATTATATTGTATTGGAACATTTGCCTTTACAAATTGTTGTTTTTATTGCTGACTTGAGTTTCATTTTTTAAAAAAAATTCATTAAGTGAATTTTGGCTTTGTATTAGAAATGAATTTTCAGCAACTTTTAGTACTAAGTGTACTTTGGCCAGTATGTATTTATACAAAACAGCATTTTAAGCACTGACAATTATAAAATCAAAATATCGATCAACACTGCAAAATGTTGCAAAAGCTCTATGTGCTACAGCATCAAATATGCAGCCTAGGCATAATTTATTATGTTAAAATAAATAAGCCCATCCATCTTTCCAGTGTGAGAATTGAACCTTTTAATTACCAAATAAGTATATATTTAGCAAGAAATTGTTTGACAATAAATTTCTTCATGGTATATTAACTGAAAATGTTTGATTTGCATATATATTATAAATATATGTATATTAAATATTGTAGTTTATATATATATATTTGTGTATTCCTATGTAATAGAAAAGAAATTCCTTATAATTACCTTGCTAGAAAGACATTACGAGTGAAAAAAGTTTATGAAGTCATGGTCCAGATTCTAGTTATATGATAATTCGGTAGGTATCAAAAGAAAATCAAAACAGCATTTATACATGGCAGTTTTCCAGTCTATAAAATACACCCAGCCAGAAAACACAGGGTTGAAGTCTCTTACTATTGTTAGCAATGACACTGTTTTCTTAACCCAAGAAAAAAAGTCATGCTAACATATCATAAATGGTCCAGTTGCCACAGATAAAATGCTTGCATCATGACTGCAAGATTTCTAATCAATTTTAAGCTACAGCTATAGCCCAATGATTTCAAGGTCCTAATGTCAGGAGTTTAACAGGCAAAGAAAATAGTCAACATCTTGGCAGCAGTAATTGGCTCTGATTCTCAAAAGTCGCAGGGCATATCGTACATATGGAAGCAGAATTTAAAAATTGTTTGGAACCTAAGTGGCACAACAGAACCTCTTGGTATTCATACTGCTCATTTTTTACAATAAATGGACAAGTATGACAGTCTTGTTACAAGAAATGCCTGGCCACCAAGACCCATAGGCTTGAGGGAGTGCCCTAGGTTTCTAGGCAGATAGATGGGCTAACAGAGGTGAAGAACTCAAGTTAACAGAAGAGTTTGGACATGACGTCAACTCAAAAGTAACTCGAGTTACTTTTCTATGGGAAAAAAGGCAATAAGTATTCCTCAGCAAGACACAAACATTACATAAATAATGTGAATCAGGGTGTCTCAGTATGTATTCCAAATTGCATATGCCACCACACTCCTGGTGGTACTAAAACACTCATTCTCCTTGATATGGATCTTAGTTTCTGATTTTCATACCTGAATGTCTGGTTTAAAAATCATTGCTTCATCTTCTCATAGGTCACTTGTAGACAAAAACTGGTCTTGGCTGATGGCCAAGTTTTCAGACTTTACTACCTCTAGGGTTTCTGGTTGACTAGCTGCTCAAACTGTTCAACTGTTTATTCTCTTCTCTGATCAATTCTACATACCCATTCTCCTTTTGAGAAGGTTTTTTTTTAAGCATCCAATTTAAACTAATCATACACAAAGACCACAGAACCAAGAAGCCAAACTATAATACTTATATATCTTAGGGTTTCCATTGCTGTTATTAAACACCATGACCAAAAACAACTTGGAGAGGAAAGGAGTTTTTTGGCTTACATTTCCATATCATAGTCTATCACTGAAGGAAGTCAAGACTGGAACTCAGGACAGAAACCTGGAGGCAGAAGCTGGACGCCATTGAAGGGTGCTGCTCATTGGCTTTATCAGCCTGCTTTGTTACAGAACCCAGGTCCATCAGCCCAATAATGGCAGCACCTACAATGGGCTGGACACTTCCCATCAATTACTGATTAAGAAAATGCCCTCCAGCGAGATCTTATGGAAGCATTTTCTCAATTAAGGCTCTTGTTTTATGTCATCTCATGTCAAGTTGATGTTTAATGAAACATAGTTTAATGAAAGACATCAAAATCTGGATACAATGAAGCAGCCATTCAATTAGAGTGTGATAATATAGGTTGCTGTGACATTTGTCCCATCTGATTGTGGAAGGCAGAACTTTTGCAGAGATGTATAAACTGAGCATCTTTATTCTAAGTGATTAGAACAACAAAGGTATTAGATTCAGAGGTTTAGATTTGGGGATCTTTGTATAGGCTTCATCAGTTAAATAGTTTTACTTCAAAAAGCTCTAAAACCTACAACTTTTTGAGCATGACGTGGGAGCTTAAAAACTTTCCAATTATATTTTCATAATGGGAAAGGATGTGGGATGGAGTGAGGGGAGGCTGAGGGAGGAATGGGAGGGGCTGGGAAGAAGGAAGGGAGGGTGAGCAAGGAAATACATGGAGGGAAACTTTTTAAATAAAAAAGAGAAGAAAAGAAGAATGCACAATTGCACTGGATTTCCAAAATACTCTCACACCATTAACAAAAAGCATAAAAGTCTGACATCATCTCAAGCTTTCACCATTTCATTTCAAAGATGCAGAGGCAAGAAGGACACACCAGACTTTCTTCACTTAGATTGAAGATAAAGTAGGATTTTTATTTTTTCCAGCGGTGCTGTCCAGTTCCAGCCAGCATCACTTGCTGCAAAGCAGATCATGTCATCTTTGTGAAAATGATTTTGTAGTTTTCCCAAAGACTATCAGGGATCATCAAGAAGTCAGTTCAGTCACCACGTACCCCATGTTTTGGAAAGCCATAAAAGAATCCCAAACCTCCCCAAGCACTCATTTCCTTCTTAACTACTATTACCCAGCACTCTAGGCTGCTTCAGACTGTTTGCTCTGTACCCCTCTATCTTCCCACCTACTGCAGCATATTTTTGGAGACAGATCAAGTTGTTTCAACATTGCAATAATTAAAGAGCAATCATTGAGAAAAAGCAAACAAATTAAATCCAAATGCATGTGGGATGTGGCACATTAGGAGGCTGTTTCTAGCTGGCAGACACAAAATTATTTTTGAAGTTACAAGGATGTGTTTTTCTTGGTTCTCTTACTACCCAAAAGAAGTCTTGCTACAAAGGTTCTATTTTCCCTGTAGAAGGAAAGCCCTTGAGACTGATGCTAGGTGCAAACACCAAATGAACTCCCCAGCGTAATCACACACACAGGCATGAGATAAGCATAAGTGCAGAAATGTTTGCAGAAAGTCAGACTCAGCCAAAAACCCACAAGATGAAATCATGTGATCTATTAAGAAAAATGCTCAAGGAATTCAGGCGAGCTGGAGAAAACACGAAGGAAGACAAAATGCCAGAGCCAGGCTTGGGAAGGAGCTGACCTTGAAGCCTGATTTTGTTTATGTCAAACCTTCTTTCCATCAGCATTTGCTGCATTTGACACTACTGACATTGACCTAATGAGAGATTCATTTATAAACTATGAGCTCCCAATTATGACAGAGAATCAGCCAAATTAATAATCATATGCTAATAACATTTAGTTTTCTGTTTATGTTGGTTTTAATTCACTAAATATGTGCCTAATTATCTTTAAAATACGAACAGGAAAAGCAAAATTCATTTGCTAGAAGAGATATACAAGCATAGTGAGTAATCCTGTAATGTACGGCATTTGAGTCTTCATGGCTTGAATGAATTTAAGGAGAAGCAAGAACACATAGCCAATATTAGTTGAAATTCTAATGAACTCTATATTTTTTATTCCTTCCTTTAATTAAAATGGAAATAAATTTTCTAACATTGAGAAAAAATAATTATCAGTTATGAGTAACCAGGGACCAATAGTTAAATTTGCAGTTCTGACTATTGAAAGCTACCACCACTGACTTCCACATCAGTAAAAAAAGACTCATACAAGAATCTGAAAGAATAGGCAGGAATGTTCTTCTTGTACATCTTCTTTCTTGAGTAGAAAATGATGTTCCCCTTCTCTCTTTATCTCCTCCTTTTCCTTCCCTCCCTCCCACACTCATTCACTCATGTACTCCATGTAATAGAATAAACAAGTAGTAATTATAACAGTGATGATAGAGGTAATCTTGGTTAAAGAGACTAAGTATAATTGTTACAACTATGCAAACAATAAGAAGAACCTCAATTATGTTAATAAATCAATGAAGAGAAGAATTACTCCTTTTCTAAAGAAAGTCTATAGCATAATTATGTGCAATGGTTTATAATTCTTCAATGATGTTCTTTATTTAGACATCAACAAAGACAACATTGTGCCTTCTTCAGTGAATCATAAACTCCAACAGACAGTAAACTTTTATAACAATGGATGAAAGTACTAGTTTTCAACATAGATGTTTAATTGTAATAGTAGTAATTCATGGCTAATTTTAATAAGCAGATTTCTACTAGGTTTCTGTTAAAAGATTCTATGTGAGTTGAACTTTGTAACAAACCTAAGTGTAATATGCTAAAAGAAATGATTTTCCCTTTTTACTATTAAAAAATAGGTAGAGCTTGAAGTAATCCTCACATCCATATCCTAATAATGTAATAATAAAGTAATAATAATAAAGTAAATAATAAATACTTAGATTCTGTAGGTTGATGGGTATTAGGTGATTCTCTCTGTGGCCATGCTGTGGTAAAGCTGCTGCCTGTACCTTAACCTGCATTCTTCTTTTCTTCACCTTACATGCAACTTTTTTGGGGGGAGGTCCACAACCATAGTCCCCTGTCACAAAAAAAAAATGATATAATTTTCCCACTTCCTCCTAAGCCAGGTGTGGCTATATGATCACGTTTGCAACCCAGAAAATAATGAAGAGGAGCCATAGTTGTGGTTGGGCTACGCCTTTAGGGGGAGAACGTGGTGTCCTGTGCCCTCTCCTGATGTTTCTGTCTATCTGTCCTCTCAGCGACAGAGGACTAGATTTCAGTTTGCCTCCGTCTGAGCAGAGTGAACTAGTCCATTCATGACCCAGAGCCTGCTTCTTGAAATAGCCTTTTTCCTCTGCCTACCGATATTTCTGTTTGGTCTCCCACCCTTACCAGATGCTGGAAACTGTGAACTACATATTCCTTTTCTAGCTTCTAGACCTTTCCTAGCAGCCTCTTTTCAGCCCCTAGTGGTTCCCTCTTGGTTCTAACCCATCTACCTCAGGATCTGGTAATTGCTTGCATAAAGATGCACTTGGTAGTTGACTTGGTTACCATCTTTGTGTCCCTCAGTGGTCAATTTGCTTTGTTTTCTCCATGTTCACCAAGTTTCTAACCTATGGACATAACCATTGCTGAAAGGCTCTATCACTATGCCCACTCCATAAGCTCTGTCACCCAGGAGCTATCCACCTGGCCCACCTCTCCTCTGAGAGCTTCCCACTTTGGAGCTTCATTCTTATTTATTTTTGAGACACTTGGGTCTGTCTTCCATGAGACAGGGAAATAACACAGGAAATAAGTCTTGAAGTAGACACTTGAAAAACAAAGACTGAAAATGTGGAAAGAAACAAGGCAATGGGGTGAAGCACACATTTCAGCTATAAAGTTAGTCTTTGGGCCCTAGATGGTAGGCAAACTGTACTTAATGAAAGAAAAAAATGGGTTATCTGCCTAAGTTTGGATCATTCCCATTGGGTTACTAGAGTTTGTCTGTCATAGGGTGTTTCCTGGTTATCCACCTTCTCACTTTTTTTAAATAACTTTATCCTCTTTGTCAGTAACCCCAGCCACTGACCCACACACACAATTCAAGCCCATCAAATTCACAAAGTACGTTATGTAACAACAAATCTTGCACACAGCTTATAGTTTTATCATTTGTCTTAAATCCTGGATCTTTTTCTGGCCCATCAGCTGTACACCTTTGGCAGCACAAATTTCTAATCATTAGACATAAGTGAACTCCTGTCCAGTTAGCATTTTCCTTCCTTTGCATGAGGACAAATACTCTCATCCAGATCAATATTCTCCTTTCCAGAGCTGACATCTTCCTTGGTTCTATGTCCATCAGATAAGTGAGGAAGAAATGGGCAAACAGCACTTACAGAAGCATGTCACCAAATGCACAAAATATGAGACCTCAGAGAACTCTTCAAAATTATCTGCTTTTTACCCACAGTCTCTTTTAGCCTTAGCTTTCTCACAGAGCACTTACTCCTCTTGACAGAAAATGGCGTTTCCTTATTGATAGTTCACCTTGGACTGACCTCAAACCTAGAGCATATCCAGGGTCTCATTCCTACTGTGACTTCTTCTGTGTTCCAATTGCCTGAGAGGGGTGGTGGTGAGGTAACCAGAGAAAGACAAGCCAGGGTTCTCTGGAAATATGCTACAGCCCCAAAGGACAACATAACAAATGTTCTGGTTCCACACTAATTCACGATGAGTAATTTGTATTATTGCTGTATAAAATAGCAGCAAAAGACACACATACATGAATATTTCCAGATGCTGAAAGTGAGAGATGCTGAGTGTTGTCTCCTGAGGTGATCTGTTGCACAAAGTGCACATGGTGCCCTTCGACTCCAGACTCCACTCTTATGAACAATATCATCCTGCTGCTGCTTTGAATGTGGAATGTGGAATGACCTCAAGTCCCACTTCACACTGATGGGAATGATAAGAACAATGTCATGGGCTTGCTGAAGACTGAGAGGATGTAATGACTTTAGGAAGCCATTAGCAGTGCTTGGGTGATGGATAATAGCTACAAACACTAGGTAATCAGTGTAAACATTAGAATTCCTCTATTCTTTCTTAAGTAAAGAGTTTCTAGAGGGAATTCCAGTGAGGATACTTCAGAAAACATACACACACACACACACACACACACACACACACACACACACACACACAAAATCTTTGGGCCAATTCAATTTCCCTTTGATGAGGCTTTTTTCTTATATCCATTGGTCCTCACAGAAAGTTTAAGGCAAAGGCAAATAAATTATTGTTCTCTTTGACTAACAAACGTGAAACTGAGAGTTGGCAAAATTGAATTTCCAGTCAATTTCAAACAAGTTGACAGTAAGATGCTGGGAAACTATCAGATTTCCTAATACATATCTAAGGATTTTCTTCCTACTAGACAAAAGGGCCCAGGTAATACTTGAAAACAACAGTTCATTCAAGATTCTAAAGGAATAAAGGGGGGAAGGAGGAAGGAAAAAGTGAGTGGGGGCAGGACATGTAGGGAAGAGAATGGGGGAGAGTAGACATGAAGGAATCCCTCTTCTTTTGGAAAGGGAGACTAAAGGACACAACCTTCTCCATTGTAAGATGCTCTGGAGATTAAAAAAGCAATTCAGACTCAGACATGTTGAAAAATAAAATGTTATTGTCTAAGGAAAAGAAAGAGAGTAATTTATTACCATCCATGAATACTTAGTCATTAGACATTGTGAGTTTTCTCATATTAACTCAGCCAAAATAAACCATCTGTGGAAATCCAAAGAAGGTTTCCACATGGCATCAAAACAATGAGTCAACATGGCTGGTATGATGGCATCTGTGTCACAGGATTATTAATGAACATCAATTCTCACTCTACCCTTCTACAGCACCCACACCAAACCCACAGCAGCCCAGTAATGACATAGCAAGACTACATTTTATAACCAGCAATTAGCTCCCCTTACAATTCCAAGCACATTAATTACTCCTAAAAAGCCCCAGGTTGTCCTTCTGCTAATTTTCCAATGGATACATTCACTAGTGTGGGACAAGTTGGATAAAACTTCATTAGCTGAGAGTGCCCAGGAGAAAGAGCCAGAGTCAGTTACATTTTGAATCCAGGAAATACCCTCTGCACTGCTGAGAACACAGGAAAATTGGCAAAAGTTTCATGTGAGTCACTGCGCATTTTCAAAGGAATGGTATTTCATTTACCTGAAGCTTGTTTTTCCATGGAACTGCTTAGATCTGCTAATAAGAAAAACAAAAGTTGTGTTTATAAGCAACATAGCAAATGCTTGCAAATATCATTTTCTTTATCTTGGAAGCTTTTGCTACTTTTTAATTATGTTTCTTTTTTATATTAACCTCTTTTTTATATTCTATATTCTGCTTAACAAACCTCAAGTCTTGGGTAACCTTTATCTCAGTCTAAATTAGTTCTTACTTGACAAAGTGGACTCTAAATTAATATGACCAGAGTTCAGAATTTTCCTTTCAGTTATTTTTTCTTTTTTGCTCTTATCTCTAACTTTCTTCATGTCATCAAATCATGTGAATTCTGCTATTTCTATCTTATATTTTTAAAGATTTATTAAGACACATTTATTGTGCATTATCAGCAAAAGCCCCATTCTTCAAACCCACTTGTGGAACATTTTGTACTTAGAATTGATAGGTGGCTATGGAGGCAGTTACTTTCTGTTTCTTTATAATATTTTTCCTCCAATGGTAAGCAAGCATCATGTCAGATGGCAGAGACAAGTCTTTCCATATCTTTCTTTATCATCTACTTCTGCATACACTGCTGCCAGTATCTGTACTCAGGATATAACAGTTTCAAGGGGCTACCTGCTTCCTTTCTTAAAGATTGTGCAGTGACCATCCATACTTATCTTAATAAGCCATGGTTCTATATCATGGGCATTGGGAGAGGGCACAGTCAAATTATAGCACTTACATCTCAACACCATTCTCTGGGCAGAAATTTCCACCAAATAAAGAATCTCAATTGTAGTGGGATAATGTGTTACATTGTAAATAATTGTCCCGCCTATGGGTTTAATAAAAAGCTGATTGGCCAAAGGCAGATAGGAAGTGTGGGCAGGGCTACCAGGCTAAGAAAACTTTGGGAACATCTCAGAGTAGGACAGATGCCACAGAGCCACCACAGACACCACAGAGATGCAACAGAGACACAATGATGAGTTGGCAGCAGACACAGAGGAAAGAAATTGAAGTGCTGCTTTAAGAAAAGGTACCGAGCCACATGGTCAAACAGAATAAGAATAATGGGTTCATTTAAGAATAAAGAGTTAGCAAGCTATATGCCTGGGCCCTAGGTCAATCAGCATAAAAATAATACAAGCATCTGTGTGATTATTTGGGTGGGCCTCAGCAGCAGTGGGGCTGCAAGTGAGTCCAAACCTCTGGTGGAGACTGGAAAGTCCAGGCCAGAAACACAATAGAACATTCAGTAATAGGTATGCTACTCAAGATGACATGGCTAATACATGACCAAGGTGGGATTTGGGCATAAGACGATCTCTCTCACTGTCCCTTAAGGAAAAATTTTACTCAACAACCTTTCATTCACAATATAATTGAATTTTACTCCTCAGTGAGAATCTTTCAGAATCATGTTACTTCAGGAAATAAAGACTAGACATTGTGGCTGAACTGTGTGCAAGGTGAAGGGCAGCTGGTATTCAGGACGAAGGACAAATAACTTTGCAGGAAGAGGTAGAGACTACTGAGTCAACACAGACCCAAGGGAAAACATAAAATAATCAAGATGAAGCTTTAAAATCAGCTATTTATGTTTCAAACTTACATTCCAGCTTCATCCCAGCCAATGGAGTGGTATTGTGTGGACTATTCTGCAATAGGAAGGAGCTTCTCCAAGTTAGAAAGAATGAAAGATACAATACAGAGTGGCATGCATGAGAGAACATGAACTTGGAAGCAAAATAGCTCATTATCAGCTTCTTTCAAGAAAGACCTCATTATTGAACTCCTCCATTTAACACAGATGGTAGGATTTATCTGTGTGAGGTTCTGGGTATTCATAGATAGATGAATTCTTCTCCCTTCTTCCTTTTGATCTTCTAGCCCCACCTCTGTGACTTAAATAAAAATTATTTATAGATGATGCTTCCTTTCAGGACTTTAATTTTCTTATGTGGATATATTCTACACAGAACAATTAAGTGCATAAGTGCATTCCATGTGGTGATGCTAGAGAAACAGTGGCAGGCAGATGGTAAAGGCTCATGGTCTTATGAAATCAACATCTAATGGCAGCATCCATGAGAAACAGTATATAGCCAAATAGTGTAAGACAGTGATTTGTGCTAGTAATAAAATAAACAACTGGATGCTTCACAGTAGTGAAATCAGAAGGGAACGATGTTACTTAAGAATGTTATAACATCCTGTCCTGCTTAGCACTTGCAGTGCAAGCTCTGGATATCAGGAGAATGTTCTTTTTCTGCTTGGGCTGTATAAATGCCCTAGACTCCACAGCTTAGTACTATTTTCTAGCCTGAGAAGGGAGGGGCAGAAAGCCATAATGGATAGAACTTTAGCTTAAGTGACAGTAGTCCAGAGTCTCATTTTTTAAGGGTCATCTCTTATACAGCAGGATATGAAATACATGCATGTCCTTTTGGTTCTCAATTGTCTATCTGGCAATTTTTTTTCTGAAGTTCTGAGGTAATTTAATGCTTTTTCATTGTAGTTATTTCCTTACCTACTCCCTCAGTCCATCGCACATCTAGAATACTGATTTCCAAATACTGTACTAAGTTAAGTTGTTAAAGTTTGGATTCTGAATCAGAAGGTCTGTGGTAGTGTTGTTGCTTTGGTCTCAGAAGCCCCCAATTGATGCTGATCTGTAGGTCTAAAGACTCATCTTGTATAATAAGGAAAAAGATTATTCTACACATGTTCTACTTCAAGAAAGAGATGATATACTAAGAACAGTAATGGAGACCAAAAAAAAAAAAAAAACAATCTTTTTTTCTGTTGACTGGAACTAAATAACTGAAAAAAGCCAAGTTTCCTTCCTAATTTTGTGTCATGATATAATTATATATGTATAACACAAAATTAGGACTTCTCTCTCATAGTTCTTGGAAGCTAATAATTCAAGATCTTCAGCTCTTGAGATTAGGCTAGAAGTACAGGGGAGATTATGGCAAAATTCCATCTCAAGTATGAAAGCCTGGTACCCACAGGGGCTGATGAAATCAGTCCACTCCAATTCCAAATCCAAAATAGGAGAAAACTTATGTCCCAACAGTAATAAATAGAGAACAAATGTTTTCTCTTAGAGAGACTTTTGCTCTACTCAGGTTTCCAGTGGCTTGCATGAGTTTCACTCACATCAAGGACTATAATCTGCTTTTCTCAGTCTACCAAGTTAATTATGATTTGAATTCTATTCACAAGCATCATTCAAAAACATCCCAAAATAATGCTTAATCAAGTAACTGGATATCTTGTGGTTAGTCAAGGATATGAAAACTTAACCATCATTCTTCTATAAGTCATCTAATGAACACTTCTTTTGAACAGTAAAGTTCTTCTCCAGATGAGTGGAGAATTACAGACAGAACATAATTCCATCCTCAAGTGTCCTAACTCATGTATAAGAGTCACCATCACTGCTACCACACCCACTACCAACATTAGAAGCCCCAGGAGGAGACAACAGAGATCTGGTCACTAAGCTTGGTGGTGATGATGATGATAAGTTATTGCTGTTATGAAAGGGAATGGTAATGTTGCAGTGATGAAGAGGGTGATGATGCCCCAAAATTCAGAACACTGAATTCTGAAGTGAGTAGCTTGCATCTGGACTGTGGATGAGTCTGCACTGTCTATGTCTTCTTTAATGTGCTTCTTCCACATCCATCCTTGTGGAAGGATCCCTAGTTTACATAGGGACCTTGGTTGTATCACTGTCCAATCTGAGGAAATGTGCTAACGAATCACACTCAATAGGCTTCTGCTATATACCTGGTTGTTCATGTGAAATAAAGCAGAGAGTGTTCCCTGAAGTCATCTCCAGAGTGTTTAATTCTGTGCCATTTACCAAACCACAAGCATTGTTGTCCTATTGAAGGATACCTGGAAATGATAGTAGTGGTAGACACAGCAATGGCAATGTGGCAATGACGGTGACAGCGATAAGGGTAATGGTTATAGTTATTTGTGACATTATAGTCAGAAAGTGATGGTTCAAGAAGCAAAACCTCAGAATAATCTTTGGACATTTCTCAACAGAACCATCTTTAGATCCTCATTCACTAAGAACATGATGAGTCAACTGCATACCCATAAGACGATGAACAAGGTAGAGTTCTAAAAGTCGGAGGGGAATTGTTCATTTTTGTTGTTTTGGGTTTTTTTGTATATTACATGAGGTTACATCATAGTAGACCTGGAAGATATGAAATCTTTATGTGTTTTACAATTACACATCTGTGTACTATGAAAGCATAGAAACTATTATAAATACTTCATGTTTTCCTAGAATCCAGAGAAAAGCCTCTACATACAACTCCTCAACTGAGGAATCTGTGGGTGCAGAATCTAGTAGTTTTTTTTTTTTTTTTTCCAGAAAGCTCTGTTAGCTAAGCTCTATGCATAATGCCTTCAGATCATAAGGCTTTGGGCTCAGGCTTCTCTGCACACTTTCACAGTCAAGCATGCTTAAATTTCAGAACTGACATGCTTCCCAGAAGACATTACTCTCCTCAGAGATCCTCAGTATTGTTTGGTGAACAAGAGGTGCAAAACTGGTTGTAGTCACACCCTCAGGATAAGGAAGGGATAAAGGGAATTTGAAAAGGTTTGTTTCAAACAGATCCTTCTTCTATTCTCTTGAATTAGTTCCCCAAGGGAAGAAAGCTTTCTGATCAAAGCAATCAAGAGAGACATTGTCTAGAGGCAGGCTCCCACTGGAGCAGGGGAGCTACAATCTGCATCTTGAGAGCCAGAGGTTGACAATCAAACATGGGCACATGACTTCTAAAATAAAGCTCATGCCTAGCTGCCACTGCCACTAAAGTCCTGAAGAAATCAAAATATCTAAGGTGGTGTGCCTTCCACTATTACAAACTTCTGGCTCATATCATCACTCCAAATATTTTCCTCAAGGCTTGCTTATCACCCTTTGTTTCATGGAGCAATGCAGCTTATTGTATTATTTTTCATTTGATGTATGGGTTAAGATGAGGCTACCTTAGTAAACAGTAAACAAATATTTAAGTCACTGATGGGACTCTATGCTGTACAAAGATTAGCCAAAAATGATCCTTTTGTCTTCCTTCATTTAAAATTGTTAACAAAAGTTTCCAGACGTCTTTGGTATTCATTTCTAGATACAAAGGGCAAAATGTCTTCATTACAGAATAAAGGAAAATGAAAAAGTAAGAATAGAGGTAAGAAAGAAATAAATATTAATAGATATATGAGAATGAACAGAACATAGATAGATAGATAGACAGACAGATAGATAGACGTACATACCTATATACATCCACACATAGCTCATAGATAGATAATAGATTATACATAGACATGAAATATTGTAAGTGAATGCTGAAACAACACATATAAGAGCTTTTCAATGCTCTCCTTGATGTCATTCAGAATTGCAGCTGCTTCTATGTTATGCTTAGAAAATATGGCTTCTAAAGAGTCCATAAGAGAAGACAAAGAGCTTCAGAGTCCCACAGGATCCTTCTTAGAAATAAGTTAGGAACATGTTCATATCACATTTGCTAACACATAAGCAGCCAGAAATAGTTTTATTGACAAATGTACCCATGGGATGCACAGAAAAAGAGAAGCATGAATAAATACCTAGTGAAAACTAATATCTTTCCATGTCTGTGACCTGGACATCTAACCACAATCTTCTTCTCTCTCTACAGTTTTATAATCACAGTCTTTCCTGGCATGATTTTTCTGAGATCCAGGATTGACAAGAGCATCTGTCACCAACACTGTATCCTTACTCTGTGCGTATGTTCATATCTCAAGGTTGTAGATTCAGGCACACACTGAGCAAGTTATTATATGAAGCCTTGGAAATCTTGCAATCAAATAGATGTTGTGGCAAACATACTGAACACAGGGCATATTCATAGGGTCATTGTCCATAATAACTATAAATAAATACTACTTAATTGTGAACCAGTAGACCTAGAAATAAGTTAAGGCATATTCATTCACTGGACCGCTCTAGGACAGTAAGTATGGTGGTAACACAGGAGAGATTTTTGGACACAGAAGCCTCTTATCATTTAGACATAGGACTGGTCACTTCCACAAATGTTACAAAAACCCATGACACATCCCAGACCACTCCAGTATGAGTAGAGTAGGACAATATCTTCCATTCCTAGTGCTAGATCCTCAGGCAACTGACATAGACAGGGGTTGGAAATCAAGGATAATGATGTAATCAATCACATTCTCTCAACTACCTCACCCTTAAGTCCCTTTAAAATTGTTTCCAAAAGTTTGGTAATAATGCAAGAGCTAAAAAATAATTTTGCCAAAATCTTCATTTTGTAAATAGGGAGTCATAGTTCCACAGAAGAAGGTATAGAATCACTCATCCAAGTATAACCAATGCACAGTGGGGAAATGTTCATTTTAACAGAAAAAGGGACTGGCCTCAAACATGTCATGATGATCAGAATCTACTCCATGATGCTTCTGAGTCCATCTTGGATTGGATGATGTATGATCTAACTCACGAAACAATCTTACCATGGAAGTTCTACTTTCCAAATATTTGAAACAGGCTGGGAGATTCAGATATATGAGCACAGAATTCAAACTGTGGTCAATTTCTTAAAATGAGAAACTGTAGAAATCACATTTCCTAGGTAGGAAATTAAATTGAATTGAAGTTTATCTTAAATACATAGAAAAATGCAGATAGTTCTCACTTAAACATTAAAGTGAAATTGGGAAAATGTTTCATATAAATGCTTGTGGGGCAGAGGGGTAGCATGGGAAAGCAATGACTTGATCATATGAGAGAGAAAATGCTTCTTTTCCACTGACAATAATTTGCAAGCATTTAATTATGGCTTTATTTTGCTGATTGCAATTAGAATGTTTTATCTGCTAAAGGGATACCATGTCAGCGTCCTAATGTAGGTTAAGTAGACTCTTCTTTGATGAGATAGCTAATTCAAAACAAGAATCAACTTTGTCCACACTGTAGTAGAGTTGGGGTAGGGATAAAGCACTAACAGTAATTTCTTTGGGGGGGGAAGCACTTAAATTTCTAAACCCCTTGGGTTAGCAGTCTCGGTTAGCACTCTCCCTCATTGTACAGAAGAGAAAACAAGAGTCTCAGAGGAGCTTAGATTTAGGCCAAATGAACTATGTGTTATCAATTCCTTTGTTTAAAATGTACAGAGAAACTTCTCTGTTAATGGTACTTGCATCCATCTTGATAAAATATAAACTAGTCTTTGAATTCATTGGGTTAGTGTTCTGAGGGAAATGAAAATATAGTATGTGCACACACACAGACGCACACATATGTATATATATATATACATATATATGCTATCAATATAGTTAGTATAGTATATGCCTAATACACACAAAAGCCCTGGAATAAATCATCATCACCACATAAACTGAGTATGGTAGTATCATCTCAGCATCTGGGAAGTAAAGGCAGAAGAATCAGAAATTCAAAGTCATCCTCAGGTACATAGTGAATTGGATGGCAGCCTAGGTTTTCCTTTCAAATAATTTGATATTTCTGCATATGTTTATTTCTCAAGAAAATTGACTCAGGCACACTCTGAATAGGTGCTTGACTTAAGTCAAAGGAATCTTGTAACCAGACAGACAGCCTCTGTGGCACACACTCTCAACAAAAGGCATTTTCAACATGCCCTGATTCCTAATAATTAAACTAAAATAACACCTCAGTGTGAACTCAGAATTTTGTAAATAGGCAATGGCATAATCATTCACTGGACAACTTCACATCTCTAAGCATGGATGAGATCCACACAACATGGTCAACTCTCACAAACAGAAGAGTGATAGATGCCAGGCATGGAGAATTAAATAGTGGCAGTTTATAGAAAGTTGAGAAACTAAGAAACCCAGCCTTTGCCAAGAAAAGTCAGAAAACCAGGTGCAACAGGTAGAAGAAGCAGAGCATGATGGGATCTTGACTTATTAAAGATACTTGGTTCTTGACCTGGTAGCATTGATTGCAAGATGATTTTCATATATAAATATTCACTACGCTGTGCATATATGTGCACTTCTCTGTGAAAAGTATGAGCATCAGTTAGAGGTTTTCCCAGAGTGCAGAGTGTGGTAATAAATGATCCCACCGTTCATCCCTGCTTCAGGTTCTCTATTTGTTCTCAGGGTCCTATGTATGGACATAGTGTACACCAGTCCAATATCTTACACCACCCAAGGCTAAGAAAGCAAGTGGACATGTTTTATTCCTATAACAATTCTCCACAATGTATTATTGAATGTGTGTAAATCTCTACACTGAGAAATCGGTGTACTATTGAATATATATTTATCTCTATTCCTGCTTATTTTATTTTCCAACAAGCTCCTGTCTAAAGATAATGCCCCAAAGAAGCCCCATCTAGTTCTGATTAGCTGTGATCAAAAATGAATATTTCAATAAATAAAAATCAGACAGGCTTTTATGGGCCTATTACCCGAGGGCATCCAGTAGTATTTTTATTCTCCATATTTGACCTTAAAATGTTTTGTAGTTTGTCAAGGATATAATTTTCACCAAGTCGGGCTGCAGGGGCCGCTAATTAAGTGGTGTTTAATGACATTTGTTCCTTAAAGGAGGCCTGATTAAATGTACCATGTAATTTTTTACCAAATCAAGCAATTCACCCAATTTTCAAATGTGCTTAATAAGCCAGGCCCAAGTCATTACAGCCTGCCAGCTGTGTGACTGATGTGCCGGGCCGCAAGGCTGTAAAGCTTGCTTGTACTCACCAACCTCTGTATCTGTCTTGAGGCCAGGATAATCCTCATTAGTCTTCAGGGTCTCCCAATGATAAGATCCTACAGATTCTGAATTATTGATATAAACCACCACCACCTGCTTTTCTTCAATCTAGACTTCTCTTTCCATTAATCTCTGACAATCACTTTTTATTCCAAAGTCCTATATCTCCTGGCACATGTCCCTTGTCTGTAGCTTAGCACCTGAAAAGAAAGTTTATCCAGTTAAGCATTTTTAAACTTTTATGTGCATGGGTGTTTTGCCCGCATGTATATCTGTACAACACATGTATGCAGTGTCTCCAGAGTTCAAAAGATGTTGGGTCCTCTGATAATGGAGTTAGAGACCTTTGTGAAATGCCATATGATGTCTCTAGGGTTTTAATCTGGGTCCCGTGGAAGAGTGTCAAGTGTTCTTGTCTGCTTAGCTACTAAGCCCTCTCTTTATTCAGCCTTCTAAATCTGTTCCTAGACCTATCTGTGTGTACTTCCTCATAAAATCTATGTGCAGGACACAAGCCTTACCTTCGTCCTCCATCCTCTCGAGCAGACAGCTCCAACCTTTTGGCATTGCAATGTTCACACTTAAAAGCTTTGTAATTGCGTTGTAACTACAGGCATAGAAGTAACTTAGTTCCCCTTTTCCTGTTGTAGTCCTAGCTATCCTTAGATACATGGTTGCAGGTTGGACACAGCTGCCAGTGAGTCTAGGGAATGTCTAGGAACTCAGGAGTTTTGCTAGGTCAGTTTAGGCTGAACGCCATCACTCTGCTTTCTTGTAGTCAGTTCTGCCATCTCACCACCCTGACTTGACTGTAGAACTCTAAATCTCATATGGCATTTCACAGCTGTCCCTAACTCCACAATTTGAACTTGGCCTGTGCCCTCCACACTGTGAGACTGTATTATGATGGTTCCTGAATCCATCACACTGGTTCCTTACTGAACTTTAGCAAATGGCAAACACCAATTTTTTTTCCTTTAACATTTCCAATTGGAAACTATTTTTTGTTTTCCTACCACCCCCTATTATATTATAATCAGTGTGAGTTCAGAAACTATTTTGTATGTCTCAGCCTCAAAAGCACTTAACAGTCCTAAAGACACTGAAATAGCTCAAGTATGGGGATGTGAGGGCACATGTTTAAGAGGAATATGCAGATGCCATGACTCTGCTGAATGCAGGCTGTGTGGCCTCAAGTACCTAACTATTAATTTTCTTTTTTAAACCTGAAGTTCTTTACATTTAAGAAAGAAAAGGTGACTCTGCACAGTTCAAGTGGGAGTTAAATGAAAAATGAAATGACTTCCAAACTCAGCTTCCCTCAGGTACACTCAAGTGACTGTCACTGATGACCAGCTCTGAGCATCCTCTTCCAGTTCTCAAAAAAAAAGGCTAAATCTAGAAAGATGCCCAGGAATTGGCATTGTAATGAGCAGACTTCAACTGCATATGCGACCCTGGTGGAAATATTTCAAGGTATTGATCTTTGAGAAAAACTGAGATGCAGAATCATAACAATTATTCAGAGTTATTAGTAATTATTAGAGTGTTATAAATCTAAATTAAGACAGAGAGCCCTGATAGATAGCTCTTAAACTTGCCACACAATCTCAGAAAGAAAAAATTTTAAGTTAAGGAGCTGTAAAATGGGTATTGGCCACAGTGTCACCTTCGCTTTTACATAAGAGCTAAAAATAGACAACACACTTAGTAGTTTCTGCAAGCAGGTAGAATTTCTCAGGATGGACCCTGGGTTTGGAAAGAACATTGAGGAACTCTGTCCTGAATAGATGTCTTTATCACACCCCTCACCACCAAGGCTCAGGGATCTATGTGGAAGAGGATATGGAAAGATCATAAGAGACAGAAGTTGTGGATGACTCCAGGGAAATGGTGTTTTCCATACACAACAGGAACAATTCACATATGAACTCATAGAGACGATGACAGCAGACACAAGACTGGCACAGGTTCAAACTAGACAAAATCCCAGCACTAAGAAGGAGAAATGGACAGGGGGGTTGAACACCTAACCAAAGATCTATTTGTAATTGATATCTGCTTGGAAAGAGAAGATCAATTTTCCCTGATTGAGTGCTGCCAAGTCTATCATATTCCAGGGCAAGCTTCGTCCCAAGGAGTAGTTGGCAATCAGAGAATGGACTTCATGGTAGATTCTTGTGGGATTTTTTTCTTTGTTTTGGTATTTTGTTGGTGGTGTCTTTAATGTTATTTTGTTTTTTGAAGTTTTTTTGGGGGGGGTAAAGCCCTTTATTTATTTATTATTTATTTATTATTTGGTGATTTTACATCATGCACTCCATCAAACTCAGTTATTTTGCTTGTTTCAGTTTTGTATTTTTGTTTTTGTTCAAAGAATACATTGGTCAGAAGATGGGAGAATCTAGGAGAAGGCCAGGGAAAGAAGAAAATATAATCAAAATATATTGTATAAAAATTAAAAAATAAATAAGAAAATTTTATTCATCTATCTTCTTTCTATACAATCATCCTATTCCTATAAAAAATTTTGGTATGGAATCACAGAGCTCCTCTCTTCACAAACATGATGGCCCCTTCACATAAAAACAAATAAAGGCACAAGTGCTCAGTCACAAACAAATGAGACTTCTTATTATCCCCCTTGAACAGGTTAGAGAACAGACCATAGAAGGGATGGAAAGACTGTAAGGGTTAGAAGTCAGTGCAGGACCAGCAAAATAGTTTCTTCTGCATATCCCAGGACCTCTGCATTCAAAAACTCACAAGTGCTGCATAAGATCAAGTCAGTCACCATTCTAGCATAAAAAGAGAGAAGGTCCTGTGAGGCTGCTCTCCCAGCTGATGAGTTATGGGCAGTGGATGGTTTCTGGGAGGAAGGAGGGCAGTTTTCTTTAGGGGTCCAGCCATGGTCTCATGCCAATGAGTATAAAGGGAGCACAAATTGGACTCTGTGTGCTATTCCTATTTAACACACAAAATTAGGAGTTGATAGAAAAGTGGGGATAAATCTAGGAGGATCTGGGTAATGAGTGGGAGGGGATACAATCAAAACACATTATATGACATTCTCAAATTAATAAAAAGTATATTTGAAGACATTGAGCAAAAGAATTCTTGCTCCAAGCCTAACTATCTGGTAGGAGAAAGGCCAGAGTGTTCAATTAATGAATGTCCATCTCCAAATTAATGAATATCTTTCTCAAGAAAGGAAATACCAGAAATAAAAGACAAATGTTTCTCTAATATTTTCATGTGCTCTGTGTTCCAAATGTTTAAATACTCCCTGCAGTTCAAAAAGAGTGAAATCTAACCATCAGTGTTACATTAGGAAGTGAAGCATGTGACCAGAAATTAGCCTGAGGATGGGCTCATCAATGGGACAGGTATCTGTATGAGGTACTGAAAAGACCAGTGCTCTCTTCCATCAAATGAGGAAACTGCTAGAATAGTCTATCTACAAATTAGAATTAAGCTTCAGTGTAACTAATCTCCTGGTACCACAATCTTGAATTTAGAGGCTGTGGAATGTAGAGAAATAAATTCCCATTGCTTATATGCTACATAAACAATGGAACTATATAGGAATCCAAGTACACTAACACACTGTGCTCAGATATGCTTTATGGTTAATATGTCATTTAACACTCAAATAACCTTTCATAGATGAGAAAAAGAACCACAGCAGAATTAACAGGCAGCCAATGATCAATAGTTTTGTTCTTTTATACATATTATACATACACAGGCACATTGGTTTATCCAATTTAATTCCCAGGAAAGCATTCAGTAGAACACTATACTGCTCTTGTGGTGTATGTGGTTACAACCCTTTAACCTCAGAGATAGACCTAGGCAATCAAATTATACCTTCTGAGTCTGAGATACATTATAAACGCTATAAAAGATGAATATATCACCCAACTAAGCAAAGCTCTTCTAGAGCCTCCCCTTTATATGGCTATTGAGCAACATGCCTATTCTTTCCCTCCCCAAATATGTGATTCCTAGAAGCAATGCAGCCTGGAGCCATTGGTGTTTCTCTTTTGCTATCTCTCTAAGTCTGCAAAAAAAAAAAAAAAAGGCATCTAAGGGACAGAATACAAGGGGTGATTTTATGCATCAATATCAAGCTATGCCTGGAGCTTACAGATTCCATCACTTCTCTTCAGGTGATCCCAAAATATCTTTTCCTATTTTGACATTTGAGCAGTGGAAGTTTTTTGTTGTTGAAATGTATATATATAACTTATATAAGAAAATTTTTATCACATACAAAAGACAAGACATTCTGAAGCATGTATTCTTGGAGATATACTTCCTACACATATATTCAAAAGTGGACAAATAGGAAACATCCCCTGTCCATGCAGAGAATTTATCAATAAGCAAAATTAACCCTAGTCACCAAGTAGAAGAATTAGGCCTGTCTTAGGCTGGCTAAAAAGGATTTTTGTGATTTTCTTGGCTGGGCTGTATCTGAAACTTAAAAACAATGCAGAAAAGCTAACTATCATTTAAAGATCCAATAACTATTTCTTTCTTAAGTATAAGAGCTTTCTCTTAAATTCTTTACCTAGTAGCTGACAAAGGGGCATTTGCCCACCTTAGGATGAGACAAAGTCTAAGGATCAGTCATCTAAGGGCCTCTTCAAAACTCTGCTGCCATGTGGTTCTACCTCCTTTCTCTCACCCTCTTACGATGTACTTCTTTCTTTTTTCCAGTCTTAAGAGATGGAGCCCAGGTTCTAATAATGCCAGGAAAGTATGTTGAAATCTCTCTCCTCTCTGTATCTCTCTGTCTCTCTCTTCTCTCTGTCTCTGTGTGTGTGTGTGTATACATGCATGGAAACTACAAGACAAACTCAGGTACCATTTTCAGGTAGGCCATCCACTTATCTTGGGACAGAGACTCTCATTAGCTGAAGCTCACAAATCGGGCTATGCTGTCACTGAGTCCTAGGCATCCTCCTGTCTTTGCCTCCCCAGGGCTGGGATAACAAGTACATGCCAAATGCCTGGCATTTTTATGTTGATTGGCCTAAGAGAAGGCTCAGTCATTAAAGGCTAGGCTCACAACCAAGAATAAGTGGATTTTTAAGTTGTTATCGAAACAGTCCTGGTTGGGTAGCACATTTCCTTATGTTTCTATTTGATATGTCCCACACACATGCAGAAACTCATCCATTCCAATCCTGTTATAGCCAAGAGTCAACTGCAACAAAAATTTATCTAAACTCGAACAGGCTTGTGTGGTGTGAAGCCTCAGAAATGCTGGCCTTGATTCTTCTTGAAGTCAGGGACCATGGGACTTTCCGGACATGAAGTGGCCCACTAGGCTAGTATCCTGTGGATTAGAGTCCCCAAGACTCACTGATACTCTATCCTGTCAGCTTGTCGTCTCCAACTTTTATCAGAACTCAGACACACAGTGCTGTTGAGCTAGTCCTCAGGCTCTTTGTTCTTCCACGAGCACTATACCCAACCAAAGTCTAGACACTTTCTCCAAGTGTCTTCTCTCTCTGTCTTCACAGATCACAGCACTGAACAGCTGAAGTCCACAAGAACCACAAAAATCTTCTCACTTTTCTCTGATCAATGAAAACTAAGGGAAATGCCTTTAATCTAGGCCTGGAAATGTGAAACTACCATGAACTTCAAGTCCTGTTTCTTTTTCCACCAAGCCCAGGCCTGGCTCCCCTCATAGACCTTCTAGTCCTTCTCACCCTTCATGGTCAAATGCAAGTAGAACTAAAAACATGTTTAATTTTGACTGGCAGTAAGACATATTTAACCCAGGACACATCAGAACGTTGGATTCTCACTTAAAAATTTGGTAATAAAAAAAAATTTAAGAAAACAAAGCCTTATTTACTTCTCAATTAAATATATGATATTTTTATTCATGTGTGTGTGTACATGTATATCCCCATGTGTGTGCAGGTCTCTTGTAGTAAGAAGAGGGCATCCCCTAGATCTTGTGGTACAGGCTTTTATGAGCTGAGATCCAAACCTCAGTCCTCTTACAGACTAGCAAGGGCTCTTAACAGCCAAGCTATCTCTCTCATCTCCCAACAGCTGAGTTTATCCATTTGCAAAACATAAATAATAATGTATTCTTCCTGGTAGGCTGGTTATTTATGACAAAATAATGGAAGTCCAACAAGCTATTAAGCAGAGGCCCTGGCGTGCAGCGGGGCCTTGCACATGTGAGGCCCCTGATCTGAGGTTGTTGCACCACAGTTTTTTCAGAAAAAGGGAGAAGAGGTGGCGGAAGGACATGAAACTGAACAGTGTTAAGACAGTGTTGCAGGTACAGTAGCAGGAAGTCCTGAGAGCAAGAAGCATATACAATTTAAAAGCCCAAAGCCCTGTAGCGTTTTGCTTTTCAGACTTACAGGGGGAAAAAATCAACCCAAAGGTTTTGCTTTCATTCATTTTACTCCTGAGTCCTTGTTCTGAATCTCGTCTGCCCCAAAACTGTCTGTTATAAGGCCAGAAGCTGTGGTACGCTTTCCATTTGTAATGCTGAAGTGTGTCTCAGAGTGCATCAGGACTACTGAGCTGACCCCAGTGAGATCCTGCTGTCAGGGCATTTCAGGTCTCAGTTCCAATTCTGCCCCTACAAGCCAGGTAGTGTGCTCACTATTGCTCCATTTCACATGGTCTTTCCTATGTTATAAGGTTTCCTATTCCACTTAGCTTTACCACTCCTGTCTGTCATCGTATCTGTGTTTCCATAGGAATCTCCAAACCTCCTGACTTCACACAGACCCTTGGACTTCGTGGCAGAAGCAATGTCATTTCCTGGACTCACTTTCCAATATTCAAATGACTTCTACCCCACAAATTGTTAGATACAGATTTGGCTATAGCTAACAAAGTCTCCATAGAGTATCACAGAGTGACAGTAATATCTAATGACATCTGTTGGTGATGTACAGGGTCCAGATAGGAACAGTTCTTAACAGTCACTGTCTATTCTAATCCTTAGTGCTGCTTAGAAGGTAAGCAACATGGCTATTTCCATGTGTCAGATCAGACACATCTCTTCTTTAACATGCAAGACAGACTGATCTTACAACTTTCCATCCAGACTTTCTTTCAAGATGAAAGTAAAGATCCAGTGTGCTTCCTCCTGGCCCTCCATACATCTGAGGATGCTGAATAGGGAGGGCATTTTCCCTGTGCTGTGGGTTATGGATATCCTGTCACTCCATCTTCTAAAGCCAGAAAATCCAGGTCTTGGATCTCTTGCAGAAACTGCTGCCAATGTCTGCCTTGTCCAAGCATTTCTGAACTACATCCAAATCATTGCTATGTTTTGAATCTGAAACATTTTAAATCTGAAGCCATTTTGAACTCTTAGCCCCCAGCTTATAGTGCCTTTGTTGAAACCTGTGGTGCCCTTAGGAAATGGGATCTGGCTGAAGGTAGTAAGTCATTAAGGGCCAGGTTTCATGGCTATACTGCACTCTGGTTCTCTTCTTACTTTCTCTAACAAGTGACTGCGTCATAATCCCACATGTATGAACTGCTCTGCTCTCTCTCCTTCACAATGATGGCCTGAAAACTCTCTGAAACCAGGAGCCAAAACAAAGCTGACCTACCTTATATTGTTTCCATGAAGACATCTTCTAACAGGAATGAGAAGGTGATGTGCGACATTGGCCTCAGAGGTTGGCAGTGAGTGTGTAGAAGATGCAGGGAAATTATTTTATACAGAGAGAAAGCAAGGGAGGAAGCCTAGTGAGTTGCTAGTGCACATAGGTGTCAGGGGCACGAGGAACCAAAAGGAGATATCAGGGAGATGAGGAGAAAGAAGAAGCATATTGAGGAGCACTGTTTTAAAGAGGTAAAAAGCTAGTTTCTGCCTGTGCCTCCCTCACTCTCCATGACACCTGATTACCACACAGTAGCCAAACAGTAGAGTCCCCTCCTGTCTGGCTAGGCAGGCCAGAAATAACATACCCAGTAGCCACACAAAAAAAACAATTCCTCCCCGCCATTTCCAGGTGCCACCCGCTAAGCAGACCTGTGTACTACAGCATGGTGACCGTAGCGTGCACACTGTTGGTTGTTTTTAATGAGCCCCTTCCCACTAGAGCGTCTCACTTTCCTCGTTCATCATACAATCATGTACTCTTTAACAGAAATTGCTTTTAAGATAAATCTGGAACTATCTTTAAAAAAAGAAAACCTTATTAATAATCATGTATTTTTACTGATCACATTTTGAAATGCCTAAGACTTTATTGCTCTAATTATCCAGATGTACCTTTGTAAAAAGCTCTTTTATGAATTAGCTGATAAGGCTGTATGTTTCTGGAACAAAATATTGGGTCATCTAAAACTTTGTTTTCTGGGGTCTGGGAAAATAGAAAATAAGAGTTCAAATATTAAATAAGCTGAAAAGAAAAAAAAAAGAAATCAGAACAAGCTCCTTCCCTTTTTAAAAATTGTTTGAAAACTTTACATGTGGGCTGGAGAGCTGGCTCAGCGGTTAAGAGCACTGACTGTTCTTCCGGAGGACCTGAGTTCGATTCCCAGCATCCACATGGCAGCTAACAACTGTCTGTGATTCCAAGATCTGACACCCTTACACAGTTATACATGCAGGCAGAACACCAATTCACATAAAATGAAAATAAATATTTAAAAAAAAATAATAAAAAAATAAAAAACAAAAAAACCAAAACAAAATAAAACAAAGGCCTATCTCCACTTTAAAAAAAAATAAAAAAATAAAGCTTTAAAAAAAAAGAAAACTTTACATGTATATACACACATATAATTTAGATCAAACCCACTTCTCATCCATCCATCCCTCTCCAGTTCCTGCCCTCTGTCCCCCACCACTTTGAAATCAGAACTTGTGAAGAAAAAAAAAAAAACAGGAAAAGATAATTTCTCAAATAAATATGTTCTCTCTTTTTTTTTCCCTGAGCTTCCAGAAACAGACAAATTTACTTATAAATTGTCCTGCTGTGTCGGCCTTTATTGCCTGCCTTAGGAAGCTGCATCTGGGCCAGCTGGGATGCAGACAGCCTTCAGGATTGCGGTAGCTTCTCCACTCAGGCAGCATGAAGGCCAGCGGAAGCTTGATTTCCCCACAGAGCCCAGCAGCAGCCCCATTGCCTTGATTGCTTCTGATCAAGGCAAACCGAGAAAAGCAAAGCAGAAACATCTGTTCTCTTCTGTCACTTAAAGTCCGCAGAAGCCTGCAGTCAGTGTGGCCACTCACAACCAGCGCAAAAGTAAATTCCAAATATGGGAAGTCACGGTAGAAGTGTGCATGCTAACTCCACTCTGTCCTTCTCTGAGGGGGAACCACATGCTGATTAATTCCAGGGAGATGCCCATGTGCCTTAGTTACAAATGCCCATAAAGAGCAGTGATGGACAGCTACATTTAGGCCTGACTTCTAACCTCATCTCTGCCACTTGTTATGTATCACACCTTTGATGAATACGCTGGCTCGAATCAATAAACTTTTAATTAGAAGCTGCTGGGAACCATCATCTCTCACCTCATTTAGTACAAAGCTCTCCTAGGCTCCCCAGGTACCTTGTGACCCTCTCCATCTGTTCTTCACAGAATCGCCAGAATCTTAAGATCTCTTACCCCCACAGGTCTCTCTCACAAAATCATATCCAACTGCAGGGATACATCCATTTTGTCCAGCAAGATGGGCTTCCTTTCAACTCTGTGGTTCTTATAGGACTGTTTCTTTTACCTCAAATATCCTACCCCCTCCAACATTCTCCAAGTGCCCCATGAGCCAGCTACCCTCTATCCATCAGCATCCATGGCCCATCCTGTCTGAATTAGGTAACAGTTCTTCAAAGTCTCATGAACTGGCCCACTAGCTCAGGATGTTTTAACTTTTATATTGGGTGGTTTATCCAAGATAGCATAGAAACATAAGCAGTAGTCACAGATAGACATGTCACCCAAATAGAAATACAAGTGAGAAGTCAAAAGTTATCCAAATACTGTACAGGTTTATGAAGGTATCTGTGAGTTTTCGGCCCTGGCAGGATGAACAGGCATCATCTAGATAAGGAGAGTGAGAGACAGTCCAGACAAAGTCAGGATGAAAAGTAGACATCTCTGCATGCTAATGCTTGTGGGTTTGTAAAACCAAGCATAATATATATGAAATACATCAAGCAGTGAGGCTGGCACCACAGGTCCATCGAGATCTAGAGAAAGTCATGAGGAATCCAAGCCCAAGGAAGAAGAATATTCACACAGCACATGTGATGGGAAGGATGAACTCTGAGGAACATGAGCATAAATTATGAGAAAGAGTTATTAAAGGAAAACAAAGACAGATGGAAAATAAGCTAGATCGAAAGATCTATGAAAAGAAAAATAGAGGCTGATGGGAAGACAAGCAAAGAAATGCTTAATAGTCCTATCACTAAATGGCCAGCTGGACTCTATCAGTGAATCACAGAGGTCTGGGAAGACGGGTCTACAAGCCATCCAACTATAATGTACTGTGAGGGGTGGAGAGCAGGAAGTGCAGAAACAGGAAATGGACTCTGAGAAATCTTCATTCACCTGAAATCTTCTATTGAGCACACCAGGTAGGGAAATAAGTAAAAGTGGAGCCTGGAAAAAGTGAGTATGACAAGAGAATAATATTTTGGGGTTTTAAATGTTCAGGAGCAAAGAAGCCCCTAGGAAGGAGGCAAAGGGTCAAGGACATGGAGCGGAAGGAACAGACAGGTGGAGAACTATTAATACCTGGGTCACACACAGAAGAGGGGCTGGCATTGCTGCCGGAGGAGGCCTGGGGGTGAGGTGAACATGCAGTAATATTTGTAGGTAGGGCAATGGGAGCTGACAAAATCCTAACCTGGTGCCCTAATATGAATTTCTCCATGGTGCTGCATCCTCCTTTGCCAGATGTGAAGGATACATTTCCAGCATGAAATGAACTAAGGATGGAAGAGTATCCTGTAAGTAACCCAGCTTTCACCATGACCATATGTAATGTAAGTCTCTGTAACTTGCATATGCCTAGAGAAATTCTAACTTTTTTTTTTTTACTTAAGGAAATGATGAGAATTTCATCAAGACAGGCCACATTTATTTTTTAAGTTAAAAGTTTCATTAGATGAGTCAAAGTCGGTGCCAAGAAGGTTCTTTCCTCTCAAAATGTGAGTTCCAGTAGCACTAGTGCATAGAATAGGTCAAACGTGGTGAAATGAGCATTTTGGCAACAAAAATAGGTTGAATATGAGCAATTTCATGGGGTTCAACTGAATAAGCACTCTTATTAACCAATACTTTTTTTTTTTTTACCCAAAATCTATACCCAGGATATGCTTCTGTTTTAAAGTCGAATATAGAAATGGCATCCCCTCTGTTGCAGCTGATCCTCTAATGTCCTTGACCAGCTACTGCCCATGGTCTATAGTGGAGGACAGTCTCTACAGCCACGCACTTGCTATTGTGCAACTATAGGCCTGCAGGTTTAGCAGCTTCAATCAAGGTATGTGCGTTCGCTCAGTTTCTATGAGTCAGGAGATGAGCCCAGGAAATGTTTACATGGATTCACAAAACTACATTCTAAATCTTAGCTGTTTTCATTTCACAACTAACCAGGGAGGAATCAAGGTCCAGAATCCATTTTGCTATCCCTATTAAACCAAAAGCCTTTGCCTCCCTGGTTGATGGTTGGAGGCCACCTTTCTTTCCTTGCTATGTGGCCTCTCCAACAAGCGGCTCACAGCACAGACACTTGCTTTACCAAAAGCGTCATATAGCAAAGCACATATTGCATCCTCTGTAAAGTAAATTCAGAAGTGACATCACTCATATTCACATCATCCTTATAAAGTGAATATACAAGTGCAGAAGATGAGGTAACTCAGAGACATCTGTGATGATGATTTGAGACACTGTAACAAAAATACCTGATATGAATTAAAAGAAAGGCTGGCTGGACTCATGGTGGCAGAAGTTTTGGTTTGTGGCTGAATGGCTCCCTTGCTTCTGATTCTGTGTTGAAGCAAAATACTGTATCAAATCAAAATCACTCATGTCAGCCAGGAAATGGGGAGGATAGAGACACAGAGAGGAAGAAAGTCAAGGTCAGAAAGTGGTGAAAGGAACAGAAGGATAAGGAAAAGATGGAGACAGGAAAAAGAGAGGAAAGGAAGGGGAGAGAGGAAAGGATGCTCTATTGACAAGGATTCTGGTTTGCTTCAATTGCTATGACAACCACCATGACCAAAAGGAACTTGGGAAGGAAAGGGTTGATTTCATCTTACAATGCTCTGTTTATACTCTTATCATCAAGGAAAGTCAGGGCAGGAACCTGGAGTTAGGAAATTAAGCAGAGGCCAAGGGAAAAAAAAAACAATTCTTGTGGGATATATTGTATATTTAATAAAAATCAGCCTGAAAAGCAGAGAGCAGAATCACCCATAGTCAAGCCATGATGGTCAGAGAGTGGTGATCCACACCTTTAATCCCATCACTCAGGAGACAGAGACCTTTCTGTATTTCTGTGAGTTCAAGGCCTAACAGCCAATCAGAGTTAGGGTTAGGGCTCACACCTTTAATCCTAACTCTGGGATTATGATGCACAATTGAACCTGGAAGTGAAACAACTGGGTGGGAAGTTTTATAAGGCATAAGAAGGCAGAGATTCAAGCATTCTGTAGAAGAGAACAGCTAGGCTTAGGACTCTTGAAGATAGCATTTACTCTGTTCGGCCTGAGAAGTTGGCTGGGTGAGAATTGAGGTGGTCTGTTTCCTCTCTGTGATATTCCAGCTTTTTCTCAGTATCTGCCTTTGAGTTTTCATTATATACTAACTAGAATTTGTGAAATAAATGCTTACTGTCTTGCTCCCAAATCCTTCATCAGTCTGGTTGCTTTTACAACCCAGAACCACCTTCCAAGATCAGGATCACTTTCAGTGCCTCCAGTGGGCTACATCCTCCAACATCAATCACTACTCAAAAAAGTGCCCCATAGATTGTCCCACAGGCCAGTCACATACAGACATCTTCTCAGATGAGACCCTTCTCTCTATATGACTCTAACTTGTGTTACATTGACCAAAAAAAAGACAAAAAAAAAAAATCCAATCAGGACAACAGGATAACCTTCTGTCAGCCCACTGATGATGCTGTCATGATTGTAATCCATCACCAGCACCATCACATGGGCTCCAATCCTTTCACACATGAACCTTGAGGAGAACACTTTATATTTTAACCTCAACACTATCTCAGAATTTATCTTCTATAATCACAAAGGCTGCATTTTGGACCCGTTTTTATGTTCCCATTGTCCTCAGGCACAGGTTCAACTTCTTTTTTGTTACCTAAGCATGGTAATTTTCTGTTTACATATCTTTCTGCCCTACTAGTTTTCAAGCACTTTTTTCTGGAAGACATCATGTCTTGTTCATTACATTACCATAACTAGCCAAATGCTTGCTACAGAGGAGACTCAGTACATACTTAACAAATTTACTAATTAATGGTATTGCTTCTTCACTGGCAAGTCACAGGCAACCCAGACCAAAAAGCTCATTATGCGCTATATCAATTTTCAGTAAGGTCTGGATATGGTAAATCCAATTATTATATTGCAAAGTGAAATTACAAAATTAAAATTGGATGAATAAAATAATTAAAGGAAATTTCAGCTCCCTAATGAGTAGATATAGTAAATGAGATTGCATGACACCATGTCAAAGACTGGGCTCAGCTCTACATCTGAGGTGTTTGTTCTCATTTCAGAATTCAGAAGCTACAGTACAGATTGGAGATAGTGCCTGTACCTCTATCATTGCAACAGAGGCAAAATTCTGAAAAGAAGAAAGGGAGATGGAGCAACAGTGAACACAAGAACAAGATAGATACATAAATTGTAGAATTAAGTCATTTAGTGAACAGAGTTAAAGACGTTCCATAGAAATGGAAGAAAGGAGGTGACATAATCAAACACCACAGTCTCCAAAGCAAAGTAGCCATTCTACGTTGTTTTCCATTGTTGGTATAAACATCACGAGGGAAAGCCAACTGAGGGAAAGAGAGCATCTATTTGACTTACAGTTTGTAGATAAATCACTGAGGGAAGCCGGGACAGGAGTTCAAGTAGGAGCCCAGAGGAAGAAACTGAAGCAAGACCACAGATGATAGCTCAATCTCGAATTACGTTCAGCTACCTTTCTTATATAGTCCCAGGATACCTACCTACAGATGGTACCACTCACCTACCTACAGATGGTACCACTCTTACATTAATTAGCAATCAAGAAAATGTTCCTACTGATGTGCCTATAGGCCAATCTGATGGAGGTAATTCTTCTGTTGAGGCTTTCTCTTTCAAGGTATGTTAAATTGATAAGTAAAATGAACCACCACAGTGGCTAAACCAATGAGAAAGTTGGTTCCTGAAACCTAGGCTACCCAGACCTATAGGGACAGAGAATTTCTACTGATGCTCTATCTATGAGATGACCTCCACCTCAAAAGTGATGATGGGGTGGGTGTGATGGTGACTAAATAGACTAGTGTCCTGTGCTCACAAGTCATGCCCATCATTACCATGGAAGATTGACCAACATGTATAAGCAAATGGCTACCATGATAAGAGTCTCTATCTAAAAAAATAAATATGATGATAAAGATAAAATAAGTATTCTTTATTGCTTAGCTTTACCACCTTAGTTTTTTGTTGGTTGGTAGTTTTGTTTGGTTGGTAAGTTCTTTTTTTTTTCTCCTTCTTTTACAATCAATGTTTTTGCGTAAGTCCTATTGCCCCATTCCATAATGCAAAGTTAGCATGAAGATGAAAGAGTTCATGAAAACATAATAAATAACGTAGTTCATATCATGAGACTTGCAAAGCTATAGCTATTTGTCCAAATAAAGTATCTTAGTGTGTTTCCAGGTTAAATGGCAAATGTTGCATTGGATGCTTTGTTGATGGTCAGTTTACATGGCTCAAAATCTAAGACTGGCATTTGACTAAAGATACAGAAAGTATCACTGCTTGACTCAGTTTCTACTGAAGAAGAAAACTCTTCTCTTCTTCATTTTACTAGTCCTAGGAATCGTTAAGTTAAATAGTTCTCTTGCTGATAGTCAACTACAATATGAACTTCGTATCTATTCATGCTAAAATCACTGAAAACTTTATTGATTCAGAAACTCAAATGAATACACAGATAAATAAGTAAAACAATACATCTGTGTGACATTATGGTCCAAAAATGAAAAAGAAATATTAAAAGGCCTGGTTCCTTGTTAAAGTGTGTTACTGACCCAGTATAACATTGAACAAACCATTTTCTCTCCTTAGGTCAAAGTTTTCTCTTTTTAAATAGAGTAAATTAAAAGCACATGCTTGGGTAGTCTTCTCATTTTAATGGATGGCTTATAGAATTGTTTTGGCCTCTTTGAAAAGAAAAGGAGAGCTAGTGAGATAAAAATATCCAGTTCTGTTTGCCAAATCATTCTTGCCTTGCTGGCAGATGCATGGTGGTCTAGCTGTTTCTGCTGTTGATAGAGTTAGATTTGTCCCAGTGACTAGTCTTGGCCCATAAAACGTGAGAATTGGTGTAGCTCCACTTCAGTGCTAAGGTTGAGGGAACTATGCACATTTTTTCTTGTTCTCTCTTTCCTTCTGGCATAGAAATAAGCATCTCAAAAACACTTCAGATGGAGCATATCGTAATTCTTTCCCTGAGTGCCCAGAGTGAGCAGAACCTCCCACCCCTGCTGACTTACATTAAACATGCTGAGACTTTGAGGCTGCCATTATTATAGAGCAGCACAGCTTATCCTGAATGACATTGTAAGAGATGTCAGGGGAATCAAATCAAAAAGAAACAAGACTGATAGCAAGGTGGATAAATGAAATTAAGAACTAGAGTTGAGTTAAATACAGACCTGTTGTCTCAGAGTTTGACTCCAGATTAACCCTATAATATCTCTGTATGCAAAGATGTTTGGTCCCCAGTAACTTCCATTAAGACAAATGCACTGGTGTGGCTTGATGATACGGTTAGATCCAGAAGTGCCTGATGTATCTGCAACAAGGACTTAGGCCTATCAAAACCATTTCTAGTAGGTTGCAAAGTCTGTATCTGTCCCTGGCCATGTTAGACAAAGGAGTAAGGAAAACTGGTCAGCAACCTCTAAAAATGCTCACTGCCCAGAGCGAGGTTAAAACTATCTGAAGAGAGAGGCCTGGAATACAGTTCAAATTCTAACAAACTGAGAGTCTAAAATTTAATCACACTTGGGAAACACAACACAACAAAAGTCACATTGTAATAGAGTTCTCTAAATAATAAACAACGGCAAGCAGAGGGGTGACTTTGTATAAAAGGAGGGAGTGATTATGAGTGGGGTATTCATCTTTTCTTGAATAAGGCTAGTGCCACATGCCTGGAGGGAACCAGCATAATAAATGGTGGTGGCAGAATATAGGTTAACTCCAGAAGGAGAGCATGTCAAGGAGGGTTATGAAATGTTGAAGGAAGTGACGGATGAGGTCGTGTCATCTGCTCCCCCTGAAGCTCACCGGGGAAGAGATGGAAAGTCTTTCTCAAAGTCAGATGCTGGGGAGCAAGTCAAGACCTGGTAGAATAGAAACTCAGACTCAGGCTGCAGGCAATAAATTACTCCCCCTCTGTCTACTCAAGGTCTCGACAAACAGAAGTTAGATGAATAGATGGAGGCTAAAATAGCATCTTTTTATTTGAAGAAAGGTCTAAACTGATGGTCATGGCTTACAATAATAGCCAAATGAGTCTGTCAAATGATCTACAAAACAAAACCAACTTGTCCCTGGTCCCAGCCAACTGTGGCCTAGGGCTTCCTTCCTGTCTCCAGATGCTGTCATCCTCATACTTTCTCTAAGTAAATGTTCATGAAAGAAATGTAAAATTCAAGATGAGCTGACCATGCCTGGCAGAAAAGTCACTCCCTTTACTGAGACAGACATAAAAAGTATTAAGGAATGTCACATCCAGTGGTCTTTTCAATATAGAAGAAAGAATGAGTTTGGTAGAGCAAGGTACCAGATACATCCTGCCTGTTCCTTATTGAATGACATCACCATGCTAAATCTACATGTTCATTAACTAGGTAACAAGGAGGATCCTAAGAGATACATCCATGGATCCCATTGGGAAGGAGAAATAGAGACCATGGTAGGAAGGGGGCAAGGGGAGGTAGAAATAAAACATGAGGGAATGGAATGATTGAGTTGGGAGAGAGACCGAAAGGAAGAATACAAAAAATAGCTATCTTGATACTGGGAGCTACTGTGGTGTTAGAGAGAAACCTAGTGCTAGGGAAACACCCAAGAACTCACAAAGATGATCCCAGCTAAGACTCCAAGCAATAGTGGAGTGGGTGCCTGAACTAACCTTCCCCTGTAAACAAATAGATGACCACCCTAACTGTCATTATAGAACCTTCATCTCATCCAGCAACTGTTTGAAGCAGATGCAGAGATTCACAGCTAAGTACTGGGTGAAGCTCCCAGAGAGGGAGGAGAGATTACATGAAAAAAAGATCATGATGAGGAAACCCACAGAGATAGCTCATTGACTCTGAATTAATAGCTGAGGAACCTACGTGGGACCAAACAAAGCCCTCTGAAAGTGAATGACAGTCGAATGGCATGGCCAGCTTGTGGGGCATCTGACATTAGGATCAGAATTTATCCCTAGTGCATAAACTGGATTTTTAGAGCCCATTCCCTAGAAAGGAATACCTTTCTCAGCCTTGATACTGGGGCGAGGGGGTTGGTCCTGCCTCAACTAGATATGCCAGACTATAGTGACTCACTCTGGGAGTCCTTACCTTCTCTGGGGGAGGGGGTGGGGGGAAAGCTGAGGGATGGTTGGGAAGAGGGAAGGGATGGTGAACAGTGGTTGGTATAAAAAAAAAACCTTTAAGAAAGAAAAAAAATAAATTTTAAAAATCTACATGCTTATTGTTTAATTTAGTGTTTTACATTCCTGGGTAAAAGACTTCCATCCCAAATGTGACTCACATATGAAGAAAACAGTGCTCAGAGAGTACCAGCTGGTGAATGTGGAACCAGGTCTATTGTGCAAGCTTCTAATCTCATTTCTTTGGTTATCTGTTTCTTTGTGTTTATGCAACAGTCCAGGCAAAAGTTAGTCCCTAGCCCAGAAGAAACCTTACCAAGAGCTGCCTACAATGTAGCCATACATATTCATATTAAATTCTTTTTTAATCCATGAAAGTGACACTAGCCATAATGGGTTTAGAGAATGGCATGCCAAGTGTCAGACACACAAAAAAAAATGCAACACCACATAGAAGCAACCGTGACAGACATTCTTTCCAAAATATTTCTCTATACTTGATGAAATGACTAAGGAAAAAAATAAAGAAATCCCAGATGCATACACCTCTGACTTCTTTGTGTTTTAAGCCAAAGATCTAGCAAGTGAAAAGATTTTCTCCGAGTTGAGAGTTGAATCTCACCATAATGATTCTCAGTTTCCATCCCGCAGTGCTCTGCTTTGCTAGGACACTGATGCCTAAGGATCTAATAGGTACTCAAATCAATACACATGTTCTTCCTCTCAGCACCCAGACTGATGAATGTGGGATCAGAGCCCTGTTTATGCATCCTTTGCCCAGTTGATTGTAGGTGGATCACCTTGACAGTCTGGATATTTATCTTATTTCTAACCAAATAATCACCATGGCATGTAAATAATCTTGCTGATGAATTTTTGAAGGTTACAAAGAGTAATGATGGAGAGTTACTTTTATAGGTAACTCAATACCTAGAAAAGAAATATTTGACGTTCAGGATGCTTCTGCATGGTGGATGTCCCAGGAAAAGGGATAGTATTGACTTTTGTGTAATTATGTCTGTTGCACTGAAGTCCAGAGCTGGGCTTCTGCTCTCATTTCTTACAACCTTTTCCAAATTTGAGGCCTGAAATTTTTCTTTCAGTCTCTTCTATTTTACATGTCTTTCTAATTTGTGCCCAAGATGCCTCAAGCTTTTAATCCAGGCCCAAGACTCTGGAGAGTACCTGGTTCATGAGCCTGAGGGAAAGGCTTCAGGCCAAGCAAAAAAGAGAAGGCATGAGATGGGAACTGGTTCAGGCTGACCTGCGCGCTGAGGTCCAGAGTGTTTTGAAAATGCATTAAATTCTTTCCGAAGAGAAAGTTCCCATTTTAGTTAATAAACCCCCTCAAGGAAGGAAATGGAGCAGAGCATATAAACAGCTCATGACTGAAACATTTTTGTTCAGCTTTCTCTCGCATTTGCTGATAATGGAACAGGAAGTGAAAAGACATGTTTTCAAGGGATTTGTTGCTTCTGTAAGAGGGAGAGTCTAGATGCTGAGTAGGTTCTGGCATCCTCCTTCATTGTACGAAAATGAAGCTCCACCAAGTTTTTCAATGTATGTCTACCATGCACATCACACTATGAAGAGAGGACAATGGGAGAGACTGATATGGACAAAGAGGAATACCACAGTGTACCAAGAAGGAACTTAACCAAAGCCTATGCCTTCACTCTCAGCCTCAGTAATGGCATGGAGGACTCATCTAGTCTCTGTTGATGAGAATCCAGAAGAAACGTAGCCTTAACCCTGAGCTGCCCGCTCTTGCAGAATACAAAGAGCCCATCTCAAAGAACACAAGTTCTTGTACAATTAAGTAGGACAACATCAAGTATACAGGTAATTTTTCTGAACAACTGGCATTATGGGGGGAACACATGCTTCTGAGTGAGCCAACCTTAAGGTGACAGAAGAGAGAAGAAAGAGTAGAGCACGCAATTTGAGCTAATAACTGGATAGTAAAAGGAACTGCTATTCTACTGTTGAAGAGAAGAAACACCTAGCTAAAGGAGAGGGCAGCCATCAGTCTCCTGAGATGGGAAAGAAGCGAGACAACAATGGGAAGTGCAGTGGAACTAACCCAGAGAGTTAGGAGACAACCATGAAAACAAAGTAAAGCGGGTGTGCTCTACGACACTGAACTAGAGCAATGCAAGCTCTTTAACAAGATGTGTGAGCCTCCTTGGTCACTACTCTGCCATTATACATGGCTTGTGTTCAGAACAGAGAAGCCGCAACTGGAAATATTACATATGCTGCTCCCAGACTCTCACTCTCCAAGAACTAACCTATAGGACTAGGAATGCATCTATGTATTACAAGATTCATCTCTAAAGATACACAATCACACTCCAAAGGCATTAGCTCAACTATGTTCATAGCAGCACTATTCATAATAGCAAGAACCTGGAAACAACCTAGATGTCCTTCAACTGAAGAATGGATTAACAATCTGTGGTACATCTACACAATGGAATACTACTCAGCAGTAAGAAAAAATGATATCTTAAAATTCGCAGGCAAATGGATGGATTTGGAGAATATTCTCCTGAGCGTTGTATCACAAACTCAGAAAGATAAGCAGGGGATGTACTCACTCACTAGTGGTCTCTAAACAAACAAACAAGAAAAAAGCAAAGCATGCCCAAGCTGCAAACCACAACCACTAAACAGCTTGGGATCAGAAACATCTTGGACTGACTGACACCTTGGATCCCACTCCCCCTAGAGGAACACCTGACTCAATCTCGATATTGGGGAGGGGGGGGGACTGGATTTGCCAGGAGTGGAGGCTGAACTGAGCAATATTGGGATCTTGGGACCTCCTGCCCATGCTGAGGGGGAGGAGATGGGGAGATGTGGAGAAGAATGATCTGATGTTGTGGGAGGGAGAAGGGACTTTGAATAAGGATATACAAAGTGACTTCTTTATTCATAATAAAAAATGGAAAAAAAAAGATTCATCTCTAATTGAAGAGTGCAGTCAAGATTGTAGATCTCCACTAAATGAAGAAAGAGACCAAAAAGATTTCGAGAGGATGTATTCCTTATAATAAAATCATTTTCAACTGTAGAACTCTGTCTCCCATTGGAGCCTGGATGCTCTGTAGAAGTTCATCAGTCCAACTAAAAAATATCCACATCCCTTACCATTTTAAAGAAGATCCTGAATATGCTCTCATTCCTGAGATGCTGTGCAAGGATCTTGGCTAGGAATCTGCTGTTAGCATGGTGACAAAGGTCCACACCTCACTTTCAAATTGAATGGTGCCTAGAACAATGTCATCAAGAGAGAAACTGAATACTGGATCCATAAAACTCCAAGATCTGCAAAGAAGAAAATCAGAGATTAGAGAAGATAAGAAACTTAAAGTCATCAGCTCAGTAAGAAAGGGAGCCAGGACCTGCCCCGTTCACTCCAAAAGCTCCCTGAACTTTAGCTATGACTCTGTACTTTAGCAAATGTCGTCATTCTAAAAAGTTTTCTTTTTTTTTTCCCTTAATCTATAAGGCAGGTCACTTTCCTTTACAAAGAAAGGCTAGCTAGGTTTCTAAGCATCTTAAAACCAGGTCAGTCCCTCGTCCCACAGTCTTTTCCTAGGGTGATTTCAAGCGAATACTTGGAATTAAAAGCAAATAAACAAAGCTTGGAGAATTGCATGGGGGAAAAGCAAACGTGGTGAACTGTTTGCAGTTCTGTGTCAGCAATCCTTGCTCCCTGAGCTGTGGGGTGGGTGGAGCTCTTCAACCCTGGGCTCTTCTGACATAATGCAGAGTTTATTTCACTTCAGATCCATGGCTCTTGCACATCAAAGCTTTCTTTACATATTATGTTTTGCATAAAAAACCAATAATGTATTCTGTGAGGTCTATTTTCCCCCCACTGTGTTAATGTTGTATAAACTAATCTGACTCCTTGCCCTGATCCTCCATGTCTATAGAGTCACAAATCAGGCATAATGATGGTGTTCTCCTTAAGGATTCACTGAGGCATTTCAGCCAGCCTGGTGTACCAGTAATGAAATTTGCATTGTGCTTACAGGACTGTTCTATTGATATAAATGGACTTTTGTACCCAAACGACTAAAGAGCTATTCCCCAACATAAGCATGGGAGGGGCACTTGATTTCTGCTCAGCAGCTACTTCTGTCAAGTTAACTATGATCATGATAGTGGGAAAGGATGTGAAGAGCTGACATTGCTACTCTTTCCAGGAGACCTCTGTGTATTTGAACCTAAGCTGTTTCTTTCTACCCCCCATCCTGCATGTCTCAGGTCATGCATTCTATAAATCTCCTTACAGGATTTTTAAATAGTTGCCTGTAATATGTAGCAATTGCAAAAGTGAGACCCCACCAAAACCTAGCTAGCCACAGGAGACATGCAGATACATGGATTTAAAACTGAATAACCAGTGGTCAACTATTGAGAGGCTTTGAGGGAGAAGCAGGCAGACATGGGGAAATCTGCCTGGGAAACCACAGGTAGAGGAAAGGAGAGGCGAACATCAGTAGTTCTCAGTCCTGCCTAAACATCAGGGCCCACAAGGAATCTTTATAAGGTCTCAGTTCTTCCCTAGAACAACCAAAAGGGACTTCCTGAGAGATGGGGAAACTGAGGCCAGAACAAAATCCAGAGACTAACAAGTACAAGATCTGAGGCAGACATTCTGACTACCAGAGCCACCCACTTCTTTACATCATGGGAAATGAGGGAGTAAGAGGGTCCTTGGTGTGGACTGGAGAGACCTAAAGTCATATTTTGCTTTTTCATAGCATCACCCAACCTTCCCTTCTATAGCTGTCCTGGGACTCATGCTCAGGATAATTTTGTAGAATAGGTCTATAAACTGGCAAAAAGTTCAGAAGGTACAGACTTTTGCTGTGGGATTATGCTTTTGTACACTGTAAATATTTGATGCTGGATATTAGTTTAATAAAATGCTGATTGGACAAGTAGCTAGACAGGAAGTAGAAGCATGGCAACCAGACCAGGAGAATTCTGGGAAGCAGAAGAGCAGAGCAAGAGATGCCATCGAGACACAGAAGAAGGAAGACAAAAATGCTGCTGCACTGAAGCAAAGGTACCAACCCACATGGCTAAATATAAATAGAATCATGTGTTAGTTTCAGAGTAAAGTAAGAATTAATAAGCAATAAGCCTGAGCCATAGGCCAAACAGCTTGTAATTAATATAAGACATTGTGCGATTATTTGGGACTGCTGGTCTGGACCTCATGGCAAGGCCAGGAGAAAAACTTTTAACTACAGACTTTGCTCTCTGAACTACCATGCCTTTTGGTCTCCTATGACGTCAGTAAATCCCTTATGCAGCACAGATTTACATTTCATCTTGTCTGTATTTGGGTCAGCAAGTTTCATGATTACTGTTGGTGACACGATGGTCATGAAACTGCTATAGCCTAAGAAGAACCTTGATCCGCTTATTTCACCATTGTGGCCTCTCTCATTCTCCTCTCTTCCCCTCATTCTTTCCCTTTTCCTCCTTCTACTTCTTTTTCTAAGACATGGTCTAGGCCATCCTTGAACTTAAGATTTGCCCACCTTAGCTTCTAAATTCTGGGACTGAAGAACTGTGCTACTAACTCAGATATTTTATGTGTGGTCTGTGTGCTTTCAGACATTACTGTTTATCTACTGATTTTTCAGTCAATGAAAGCACAAGATGTAGCTACTCTCCTGTATTGTAAGGCCTGTGATTTTTATCTGCTTCTAATCTGATGGTTTTCTGGGCCTCAAAGGTCCAGATGTTGCTACAATTCTCCCGTAGTTTGCATTAACAGATAAAAGAGTAGACAGACATGACTTTTATTCATCTGTTCATAGAATGTCTTCAAAGTCCAGGTCAGACCTAAGAAGTGTCTGTTTATAGAGAGCCACCCACATAATGTATTTTGTTCAGGAAGTTATGATAAATTGTTTATCTGGACAAGGGGGACCACTGGACTCCCAAGCTCAGTGGAGAGATAGTGGAGATGAGGCAGTTTGTTGAGCAAGACATGAGGAGCATTCATTACAAGAGGTTATAGTATAGACTTATGGTATTCTGCCCAGCATCTCTTGCCCCATTCAGCTTTAGCTGTCTAAAGCACTTAAGCCTGAATATTTATTCAAAAGATGTCCATTTCCCATGTGCAAAGTATGTCAAAATTTTATGGCCTTGCAACATCATGTCACCAACTGTTATGGCAAGAGCTACCTTACTTCAAGTTAGAGTGAGCTAGTGCGGCAATTTACCTTTAGATCTCCCAGGTCCAGTGTACCTTGGGAAGTCACCTCAGGTGTGCAGGTGGTACTAGCTCTACATCTATGTGAGTTCTGTGAAAGCACATCCTTCATAATTCACACCCATTAAAACATTCATTGCAGGGAACCATGAAAATCTGAGGTAGCTCAATATCTAAGGTTTCAATGGAGAAGTGGAAATGGCCTCAGAGCCTCAAACAAACATTGCTAGTTTGCTTCTCTGTTCTTATGATGAAACATTGACAACAATTTGGGAGGGGAAGGGGTTTATGTGGAATACATTTTTGAATCAGCCCATCAAGCCTAAGCAGGAACCTGAAGGGAAGAATTAAATCAGAGATTGTGAAAGAACACTACATTTTGGATTTGTCTCTATAGATTGCTCATTCTTTCTTATACAACTTGGACCACCTGCTTAAGGGTGATAGTTCTTAATGTTCCTGTATTAGTCTATAATCAAGAAAATACCCCAAGGGCTCAGCTAGAGGTGAGTATGTTACAGGAATTTTCTCAATTGAGGTTACTTATAAGGACCTAAAATGACCCTAGCTTGTATAAAGCTGATCAAAAAATTCTAACCAGCATAAATATTAATGGACAAGGAAGGAAGCAGAAAACAGTTAAGATATGCCGGACATGTAGAAGAAACACAAGACCATTCATACAAGTTTGTATGAAGCTAACGCCTTGTCACAAGTTCACAGTCTTCAATAGAAGGGTCGGGGACAGATTATACTGCAAAAAGACCAGCAATGTGGAGAAGACATGGGCTTGAATTAATTCAAATATATTTCCCCCAAGCCCAAGATGATTGCCTTAGAAACGTGAAGAATTGTGCTAACTGAAATCCATTGCTTAAATAACGTCCATCTGAAAGAAATTTAAAATGTCCTCTGGGACCTCATAGAAAGTAAAGGAGTCAATATATGGAATTAGATGAGAGGGACTGGATTAGGATTTGGCTTATGAAAGAACATTCTACAAGTTGTGCCATTCAAAGATGCCATGTCTTTGTTCTGGTTTGCTGTCTGTTGGTGATATGAAAGTACCATAAGGAGATCAAAAGTTTAATTCATCTGATACTCCTGGGTCAAAATCCATCATTGAGGGAAGCAGGGCAGGGACTTGGAAGATAAATCACAGAGGAATGAAGCTTACTGGTTTGCTCTCTGACTAGCTTATAGTCTCAAGTTCATGACTACCTGCCTATGATCTGTGCTACCCACAGTGGGCTGGGCCCTCATATCAATCATCATTTAAGACAATTCTTCATAGAAAAGAGCACAAGCCAATCTTATCTGTGTAATAGATCAGATTAACTTAATCCCTCAATGAGACTCCGTTGCACGACTTTAGGCTGTGTCAAGCTGATGGCTCATGCTAACTGGGACAGTCCTCCCAGAAGCTGCTAGGCACCCAAATCATGGGAGTGTACCACAAATTTTAGGAGTACTGTCTATGACAGGCAAACATTTTTAGGGTTGATGCAGTATTATATATCTCAGAAAACCCTTGCTAGCAAAGTTTAATAAATCAGAGTTTCTTACTCTGCTTTCAGACTCATAGAGTTAGAAAGCAAACAAACCAACGCTTCTGTCCCAAGTTATTTCCCTTGAGTTTCTTTATCCCTTACAAAAATATCAATGGGGAGAACTAATCTGAAGCCAAAGACTATACTAAAAGTATTTAAAAGCTTTGTGGAATACATTTTAGACTTGTTAAATGAATGATCAAAGTCTAAGAACATATTATTTTGCTAATACAGATAATTAGAAGAATCTAGCATTAATTTAGAAGGAAAGATTGCTCCTCTCAAAACAGCTAATGTGGCATTGCTACACTGCATTTTGCTGTAAGTGTATTAAGACTATCAAATACAAGTATTGGTCCACATACACATATTTTGGAAATTATATTCTTTTAAAACGGTATGCCCCAAGGAGTGTCATCATGTTTCTAGTTTTGTATTTATGATTTAAAGGATACATTTTAGCACAGGAGGGAGGTCTTTTCAGTGTTCATAGCTGAATTTAATCTTGCAGCAGTGATATTCAAGGCTGCTAGGATTCTACTCATACAACATCTCATAAATCATTGATAAAAGATATTCACATATTAAGTCCTCTAGATGTTCATGGCAACCATATACAGGATGGTGGAGCTACATCACTACTGCTAGGATCTCACTGATGCACATCACCAAATGCACAGTGTTTGTCTGTAGCTGGTACTTGGCTAGGTATGAGATGTGCACTGTGTAAAGTTGGACAGCTCATCCTTCGTCTGTTTGACCCTTCATCAGTTTATTTACATGTGGTGCACTCTTGAGAAATGTCTTAGGAGAAAATGACTTACTTAAGAATGGGCAGAGATCTTGGAAGAACTTTTCTAGAGGAAAATATATTAAGGAAGGAAAGGATTCACAGTGCTGTAGGTGGAAAGGAGAGAGAGCAGCTGCCTAAAGCAGGCTATGTAGAACAACAGCTTGCTCCATGAGCTGGATTGAATCAGCTATGAAAACCTGGGAGAAATGGCTTGAGATGTTAACAAGCTCACACTAACATCTGCTCTTATCTGTTTGCCCCTGTTCATCCTTCCATTTTCTGTGGATCCCTAAATGGGGACACCTATCCATTTGCAGTTGAAAGTCTTCCTGGGTATCTCTCTTTCTATAGCCCTTGCTCATCACAAGTTAACATAAGTTTCCTCTTTTATTTCCAGGAACTTGCTCTGGGCTGATCTCACTGATCTCACATGATTTAAACCTTTCTTATAATGATGTGCTTGTTCTAAAGCCTGTCTCTCCAGTCTTCCCACAGACCACTATAAGTAACAATAACTTAAGGACAAATCTCATCAACTCACCCATGATTTATCCCAACCAATGCAATCACTTCTTTCTCATTGAGAGTGAGACCACATCCCTCATTAGAGCTATAATGACCCCTCTGGGTCTCCCTGCCTCCCCTTTCAGCTCACCTCATTTCTAAATGAAATGTTCATTGCTGTCTTACTCACCTTCAGCTGTGATCTGGAGCACAGCAAACTGCAACCGTATCACATGTTTCTAGTCCAAAATTCTATATGTTCCTCCTGCTAGATTCTGTTGCAATATTTAAAGCATTACATTCCAAAAGGGGAAACTTCTTTCCCTATAATCACAGTTTCTATGTCCCCATCAATAACACTTGTAACAACAATAGAGATTCATCTTTCACTTTCTGTATTGGGGTGAAATAATCATATTATTTTTCCTCTCAATCGAGAATTAATTAATCAGCAAGAATTCAGATACTGAGTTGTGGTGGAATGTTTTCTATATTATAAATAAAATAACTAATTTAGTCTATATAGAGCACTGTAGAAGTAGGTGGAGAATCAAAGCACAAGTAGGTAGAAAGAAGGGTAGAGTTTGCCAATATCTGTCCGTCCCCCAAAAAAGCAGCATGTAAAAATTTAGGTGAACCACGGCCATGGGCCACGTAATAAAAAGATAAATAAAAATGAGTTAAATTAAGATAAAATATCTAACTAATAATGTGCTTAACACATGGGCCAAACAGTTTAAAAAATATAAACATATAGTTCATTTCTTTAAAAGACAAAAGCCACCGCGCAAACCAAATTCCAACCGCCACCGCACGCACCAAGTCACAAACCTCCTAGCCCCAAACGGACCACAAAAAACTTACTACAACACTGAGTCTGATTTTGTTCCTTCATATATACTCAGAGAAATAAACATATGTGCTCATGCACTATTAGCAAAATGGTTTTGGAAATAATAAATTTGAAAATATAAACTATAAAGAATATACAGCTGACTCTTTGTATCTTCAGATTCCATATCTATTAATTCATTCAGCCATCAGTCAAAAATTAAATGTATGTATATTTAATATATACAGACATATTTTTCTCATTATTGTGCTCTGTATAATGCAGTATAGCAACCATTTATATACCAGTTGCATTGTATTCAGCATTATAATTAATCTAGAGATAATGTAAATTATGAAAGGGGATATTGTAGATTGTGGGCAAACACTATTGACATGGGATGTTTTTCTGTATGCTGTGAATTACCATTTGGATAATAAAGAAATTATTTGGCCTATGGCAAAGCAGCTTATAGGCAGGCAGGAAATCGAAGCACAGATAAAGGAGAAGGGAGGTAGAGTCAGGGGAGATGCTGCAAGCTGCTTCCCAAGAGAGTAAGATGTAATGGAGCTCAGATAAAGTCACTAGACATGTAGCAAGACATAGATCAATAGAAATGGGTTCAGTTAAGTTGTCAGAGCTAGCTGGTAATGAACCTAAGGCATAAGCCAAACAATTTGTAATTAATGTAAGCCTGTGGTGGTTTCAGGCGTTATTGAAGACAACCTAGAGGCATAGCTTTGAAGTCTCTGAGGACCCTTTTGGGTGCCATTTGTGGTATTGGTTTTTGGCCCAGCCTAGCCCTATGGTCTAGACCTGACTGCTGCTGCTTATCCCCCAAAGAATAATTTAGATGTAAGCATATTAATTATATGTTGTTTGGCCTATGGCTCAGACATATTGTTAATTAACTTTTTAAAAAAGATTTATTCATTATGTATACAGTATACAGAAAAGGGTACCAGATGTCATCATAGATGGATGTGAGCCATCATGTGGTTGCTGGGAATTTAACTCAGAACCTCTGGAAAAACAGTCAATGTTCTTAACCTCTGACCCATCTCTCCAGCCCTGTTAATTAACTTTTATATCTTCATTTTATTTTATTTTATTAATTTTTCTTTCCATGTGGCCTATTATTTTACATCTTGCTTCTTGGATGGCTAAATTGCATCTCTTATTGACTTTGCCCATTTTTTCATTTATTTATGTTTATATAGCTCACCTTCTTCTAAAATGTCATGCCATAGACCCAAACAGTCCTCTTATTAACAAATAATATTCACAACATACAAAAAGATCCCACATCATATGCCTTTATGTGATTATTTAAGGCTAAGCAACTATGGGACTGCCGGTCTGTCCTTCAGGCTGGATGGGTCAGAACCTTTAGGCTATACACTATGCTGTTGTATACTAAGTAATTGAGCATCCCCAGATTGTTGCATCGCTGGGAAGGAAGCATGTTGGAAATATCCCCAAGGGACATAGGAGGGTGAAGTGGTATGAAGTTTGAATGGATTGGAACAAGTTTAGGAAATCCAGGAATAGAACTGACAGAAGTCACTGGATAACTAGATGCTAAAGCTCCATTGGGAGTGAAGTCGGGATATGAGTTAGATAAGGATAATGGGCAGGGTGATGATGCTGCATACAAGAAGATTACAACAGAAAGGGGAAGAACAGTATGCATTTATTTTCCTGGCTTTTGTAATAAATTATCACACATTGAGAAGCTAAGAACAGCAGAAAATTTACCTCCACACTTCTGGAGTTTGGAAATCTGAAATGTGTCTCTAGAAGGATTGGTTCTAACTACTGTAGAGGAATATATTAGCCAAAGTTTCCAGAGAAACAGAACCAGTAAAGTAACTGGATGGATATATGTTAGATTTTAAAGACAGATAGGAGATAGATACACAGGCAGGCAGAAAGACAGACAGATAGGGTTTGAATCTCAAGAGCCTATCACAGGATTATGTTTTGAGCACTTGTCCCTCGGTTTGTTATCATTTTGGTATGGTACGGAACCCACAGATAATCAGACCCAGCACATAGAAGACCTCTTGCAATTTATACCAGTCCCTGGATCCTCCCTGTTTACCTTACTTACGGTTATTCTGTGAGGTTAATAATATCTGCTAAAATTTCCAGTGTAATATTCTAGCCCACTACATTGTGTCTTCTCCATCATGATGGACTGAAATTGTAAGCTAAAATATATCTTTACTCAAGATGTTTCTTTCATTAATTGTGGTTACAGTGATGTAACATCTAAGAATCTAAGATAAGCAGGTAGGCAGAAGATAAATAGGAAGATGAATAGATAGATAGATAATAGGTTAATAAATACAAGAATAAAATATTTATAGGTTTATTGATTGGTAGATATTTGATAGATAAATACATAGATAAATAGATACATTGATGATAATGAGTAATTAACCTGTATATTTATGGAGAATGATAAGTTTCACAATTATTTTTCTTTAAGACAAGGTTTTGCTAAAGCCCAAGCCTGTAGGTCTGAGAATCAAGGGACCAATCTAAGTAAGTGAAGATAGATGTTTCTGCTCATGCAGTCAGAAAAGAACAAACAAATTTTTCTTCCTCCACTCGTTGGTTTATTCAGGACCCTTATGGGCAACATGATGTCCACCCACACTGAGAGTTGTCTGCCACACCGAGCCCACCAATTCCAGTACCCATCTCTTCCAGAAACATCCTTACAGGTAGTCACAGAAATAATGTGAAACAGATGACCTGTGGCCTAGTGGCTCATTTAAGATGACACACACAGTTAAGTTTTACATGGAGCTCTGCACTGAGCCTGTGTCCCAGCTTCCCTGTGCTACACTGGTATCCCAGCTTCACTACTCTGCACCTGTGTTCTACCTTCTCTGCCCTGAACCTGTGTCACATGAGAATATGAACACATTAAAATCCTATGAAGAAAACCAAGCCAGAGAAGTTTTCAAGTGTACCAGGCTAAGGGAAGAATACAACAGCCTCACCTGAACCCCATAAAGAGCTAGACACCTGAACTGTAATAGTGATAATGTTATCCTCCCTACCTGTCATCTAAACATGTGATGTGTGTGCATCAAGCACTGAAGGTCAAAAACTCTCAACTATCCCAGGGACGCTTTGTATATTTCCCAATACTGATGTGACCTACTAGAACTGGCCCCATCCATCTATCTGGACATAGCTTTCATTCTTCCACGTGTGCATCAGTTCTGGACTCAGCCCTCCATTTTACTTCTCTGCCTTCACTGTATTGCATCTCACTTCTGCAGCTTAATTTGATTGACCTCTGTATCAGTCAACCTTAACCCTGAAGTCTGCCTCTGCAAGGACACCTCCATTAGCCCTCCAGCAGGATTCTAACTCTTAAAGATACCCCCTTTCAATTCCTCTCTGTTGCCTTCGAATCAGGACTTTGTGACATATTGAACTCTGCTTCAGCTTTTTTAAACCTTTGTAGTCATTCTTCAGGTCACTTATATACATGTGTATACATATATTTATTGAGCAATGTGTAATATGTGATACAAGAGTTAATATTAATAATTAGGGTAAATAGAAGAACTTGTCTTTGTCTCAACCTATTATCAAAAGAAGTAAAGATTACTTAACAAATCTGATTCAACAAAACCAGCATAGCATAGCTTGTGAATGTGTTGTTTTTCATTAGGTGTGATACTCTGTAAGGACAATAGTGTGTCATTCTGGTTTTGGTATAGAACACTCATGACACAGTTCTGTTACTGGTTGTTTTTACTCTTTTGAGGAACCCATCATCCAGCTCCCAAATAAAACATACAAAGTGTTATTATTTCTTCTCAATGTCTGGCCTTGGCTTGGCTTATTATTAGTCAGTTTTTCTTAAATTATACCATCTATCTTTTGTATCTGGGCTTTTATCTTTCTCTATTTCTGTTTATCCTATTTGCACTCTTAAATCATAGCTGGATTTGTAGCTGGGTAGCTGCACCCTGGTGTCTTCTCTTCTTCTCATTCTCCTTGTATTTAATTTCTCTCCCTGCCAACCCTGCCTACCCTTTCTCCTGCCTTGCTATTGGCCATTCAACTCTTTATTACACCAATCAGGTGTTTTAGACAGGCACAGTAACACAGCTTCACAGAGTTGAACAAATGTAACATAAAAGATTGTAACACATTTTTGCATCACTAAATAAATGTTCCACAGCATAAACAAATACAAAACGTCTTATGATGATATTCTACAGCACAGTTCATCTTATTGCTCAAGACAGACATTTTGACACTTGGGCTGGTGTGTTGATCACACTAAAAGCATAGCATAGGAAAACATCTGGCTGGAGATCTTGTATCATTGGAGTGAATGGAGGTTAGAACACGGAGGCCAATATGAACCATATGTACCACCTAAGAGATGCACCAACATACTGTGCACCAGCTGAAGAACTATTTCCAAGACATTAGATCAGACCCTTTTCCTATTCAATTCATGATGCCCAGTACATGGATTTCATATAGTCATCTCACTATGGCACTTAATCCTAATTAATATCTAGTACAAATATGGCATGGGATATGGCTTTCTCCCTAAGGAATAGTGTGCCCAACCTTAACTTTGACTGTAGTCCTCATCAAATAAGAAAAGAATGTGATGAACACTAATATGGCAATGGAGCTATTAACACAATTGTTAAAAGGAATGGTGAGAGTAACAGAACCATTATCTACGACTCTGGCTGTTAGTCTTGTCTCTCAGTTTTATGTAATCATGGAAGGTTCTGGAATTTGTTGGAGGTAAAAGGTTAACTGAAGGGTGAAATTCATGCCAGAATAGAATTTTTCAGTGATATGCATGTTTTGAGACACCTATGATTCTGTAAGCAATTTCTTATCTTATGTGGATAAGGGCAGAGGTTGACAGACCCTAGAGATATTTCCACATAAGAATCCCATGGAGAACTAACAAAATTGCTGAGCTTATTTCCAGGGGTGAATAGACATCTTCTTAGGGAAATCATAAACATATACCAACTGAAATGTTGGTAGAGTGTTTGATTTTAATACCTAGAAGAACAAATATTGGCTCAAAAGTTAGGTATATTTATGTTTTATTCAGACATTTGCTCAGTAAAGAATGATCTGCTGGCCAACAGATGTACAAAGATAACTCATCAGGTATTCTCCCTTGGGCACACACTGCAGAATGGGACTCATGCCCTCAATGCTGTGCACAGTTTGGAGCTAGATCATGTTCTTCTGTAAAGATGTAGACTGAGCACATTACAGTGTCTGGCAGTGATTCTCACCTTGACTTCTTGGGTCCCAGCAACACCGTCACCTCAGTTGCAAAAGCCAAAGACACTCTGGACATTTCCAGTGTCCTCTGGAAACAAACTTTTCCTCAAGTTGAAAGACACTGTCAAAGATTATAGAGAAAGTACCTGATAAATTCTATAAGCAAGGTATATTCAAGGTTTATCATGTAGAAAACAGTGTGACAGGGCTATAATAAGGGCAGATAGGGTATGGACTAAAGCAGACACTGAGTCTCCAGGCTGTGATGAGGGCAGGGAGAATGGAGAAGATTGCAGCATGGTGATCTTGAAAGTCTTGAAATATTGGCCTGTGATTGAAGCTGTCTATCAATTTATTTAGAGATGTTCCAAATTTTAACAAATGGCACATCCATTCCCACATCCAAATATAAAAACCCACAAAGCTGAGACCCCAATGAAGCATTTCTGCTCAAATATTTTGCAGCAATCCAGAGTCTGCATCAATTAAGCAGCATGAATACTCTTACACATACTCTCAGGGTTAGGCTGACACTGTGGACACCCTTAGCAACAGATGGAGTGAAACAAAACACAGCCCCACGCTGTTTAAAACGCAAGGATCTGTACCAAGCCAAGCTCTTTTGCCTTCTCATTCCCTGCGGCATTTGATTTAAATGCCCCACTTTTGTACTAACTCACTAGAATAATTGACATCTCAATATCTTCCTCGCTTTGTCACTTGTTACTAAATATATTTTCTTTTCAGTAAAGTTTTCAGATTGACTGCTGCTGACAGACAACACAGATTTCAACATTTACACAGAAGTTGTCTGTCAAAAAAGGGGGGGACTGTTGGGTGGAGGAAGAGACAAAAGGGGAAAATGCCCTATTTTAGAATGTCTCTTTCCTTAAAATGCAGGAAAGAGAGGAGAGAGAAATATCTCTTGTGCATAACAGCAATTTATGTCAGGATGCACAGTCTTACTGGAGAAGTTGCTAAGCAACTGCCGGGCAGCATGTCATTGGCAAAGGGAGATAGAAGGAGGGAATTAGACACCATGGCCTGGGCACTGTAGGACATAGAAACCTGCCATACATACCACCCTCTTTCCTCTCTCCTGACAGCTACGACAAATTGAGAGGTTATCTTGTATCCCCACAGGCTGGAAGCCAATAAAAGAGTCAGTCTCAAAAGCACAGGTTGGAACGTGGCTGTTTCTGCCGACATTTTTATCTACCATATTGTGCAACAGCTCAAGGCTTCTGAATCTTCAAAGAGGTGATTGTGTCTCTGGCTGCATCAGAGAACCATGGTGTGACCACTGCTGTGCTGTCCAGCTCGCCAAACTTCCCCTTCTCATGGTGTTCATTAAATTATACCCATCCTACATATTTCTTGTCTTCCTATCCCCAGTAAGAGTCTCTGCTCCAAGCATGGGGGCCACATCTTCTTCATCTGGCACCATTCCAGTAGGGTATTAACTTGAACTGTCAACTTGAGTTGATAGAAACCTAGGTTATTGTGGGGCACACTTTGGGACATGTCTTCAAGGGTGTTTGCAAAAAGGGTTAACTGAGATGTGAAGATCTTCTCTGAATGTGAGTATCACCAGCACATGGACAGAGGTCTTGAACTAAATCAAAATGAAACAAAGTAAACAGCAAAACCCCCTTTTCTCTGCTTCTCTTTTTCAGGTGGTGAGCAAGCAACCCCACTCTTCTGTCATCACAGAGATAATTTGCTTCTACTGTCAGTCCATTCCTACCATGATGGACTGTATCATCAAACAAACCTAATGCACTCTTCCTTAAACTGTTTCTTATTCAATATCTGGTCATAGCATCAAGTAACTAAGACACACAGGCATGAGAATCCCACCAAGCAGGCTTTCTAGTGTGTTTTCCACGATTCCCAATAGCCCTTGGCCTTCTTCTCATTCATCCAATACAAGCACAATATTCCTCACTTTTTCAGCAAATTAGCAAAGCTAGGCTTTCTCACTGAGTAAGCCAAGATGTCCATCACTTTGATCGTTGTTGCCTCTCCCCTGAAGATTCTATTAATTACAACCTGTACTCTGAAACTCAAGGCTGTCACAGCCTCTACTCTGAAAACCTCATTTGTTTTCAAGAATACAACTAACCTTCAGGTGGGGATTGTGGGAAAATACTGTATAAGAGACACTGTAGCTCCCCCAAACCATTCAGAGAACTATCCATTGTGACTTCTCCCATTCCAAGCTTCTGGGTACATGCCAAGATTTGGCCAGCTAAAGATAAGACATATCTAACAAAACTCCAACTCTAGTTAAGCCTGTGGTACATGAATATAATCCTAGCAGTCTGGAGGGTAAAGTCTGGATTATATAGGGATATTGAGACCAATTTAAAGAGACAATGTCTCAAAAACCTACAACAAAACAAACAAAAAAGCTCTCAGTTTTATCAGAGTAAAAAAATAATCCCCTATATATCAGTAATAAATTACCTATAAAATAGAAGGCAAACTTTGTCCATATTAATCAAATAGTCAATTACCTTTCAACAAATACACACTTTGGAGAGTGTGTTTCTTTATTCTCCATTTGTATGTGCTTTAATTCAATAAAAGACACCATTCCAGTCACAACTCCTCGGTCTGTTCACATATAGATACTATAGTACAGCATAGGTTTAGCTGAGTTCATGTGGCCAATGGGCCATCAGCATCTTAATGAACTCATGCTTAGGTCTCAAACTCTGGCCATGGTTGATGACTTTATCCTTGAAGAGCAGAAAATATTTGATTCCTTTTTGATAGGTATTTGGGTGTTTCCTCAACCCAATTTACTGTAGCTTACCTCCACAAAGTCAGAACAGAAAAAAAAAAAGTATCCCCCATGTCTTACTTTGTTTGTGTGTTTTTCTCTTTTACTCCTTCTAACAGTTCTCAGGGGTAAGCACTATAACCTGAGCTATTAGACATAAGTAAAACCTGAGCTCATAATTTACCTGTAGCCCATCATGGGCAGAACCAGAATTGGGAGCTGAATTTTTCTTCATATGCCTGAATCAGGACTGAAAGATAGTTCTAAATTACAGACACACAAATAATAAGAAAGGGCACTCAGTGGGGAAAAAATACTGATAAAGCCATGAATATGTGTTATATTAGGAAAATACAGAGGCTCTTACATGATCAAAATATATTGTGGACAGCGAGTTAGATGTGGAGAAGAGAGAATGACCTGATGTGGCGGGAGGGGGAAGGGACCTTGAATAAGGATATACAAGGATAGAAAGTGTGACTTCTTTGTTCACAATAATAAAGGAAAAGAAAGGAGGCTGTGAGAGGGAAAGGAGAATGCTGACAGGTGGTAAGACGTAAAGTGTTTCTTTTGATTTTCTGTTTTTCAGAGACTTTGCTTTTTTAAGAGAATAAGAGGGAACACAAGAGCGAGAGGGAGAGTGAAGAGACGTGAGGTGAGAACACAAAGCTGTGAGGATGACCTGAGAGAAGCTGATATGGGGAAAGAATGTGATCAAAATACATCGCATAGAGATTTTTTTTAATTAAAAATTGGAATATAATGGCTTTTGTGCGACCGGAAATAAGAGTAGGGTATACACGGGAGATGGAAAGTGACCAGCAGGAAGATCATCAAATATAGAGATGGCAACTGGGAGAAAGATAAATAAGAGAGAGCAAATAAGACACACGTGCCTGAAAATGGACTAAGAGCTTCATTGTTTGCATGGTAACATGAGAACCATAGTTCATGGCTGCTAACATGACAAACAGGTAGAAGTACTTACTACCAAAACTGACAACCTGAGTTCGATCCCAGTCCTCAGATGGTGGGAGGGGAGATCCAAACCCTACAAGTTCTCCTCTGACCCCCTACATGCACACGCACGTGTTGTGTGCATACACAGTTACTCACACATTAAATAAATAAATACAATTTAAAAATCATACATATAAAATTTTGAAGAGAGTTTTGAGGTATTCAGCCTTATGGTCTTGCTTTCCCTGAAGCTATGCAACAAGAACAACATCTCTTTTGAACCAGACCCAGGTTTCTAGAGGTAAGCTTAGAAAAGTCAACACACTTTGTACTACTCATTTAAGTTACCCATAACTCCTCCACATTCACCACTGACCCCACCACTGAGTCTACTTAGGTCCTACTGCATTATTGCTCTGAACAATTAAAAGCCCACCTCTTTCTGTTTACCATGGATGACTTTATTGTGGCCTGCATGTGGGATCACCTCTGTAAAGTCCCTTCTTAAAATGATGCTTCACCCTACTCTATCACTTGAGTGAGGTACTGAATCCATGGCATGATGAAAATAAGCCATTTCTCATTTCTATCCAAATACTGACTCCAAAGGCTTTGAGACAGATGCCTTATCATTTGGCTCTAAACTCTATTGAGAAATACATGGCAGGGCACATGGCAGATAAAGTTCTACTGAGCCCAGAATGATTTGGAGTATATGTCTGAATTTGACTTTTCTGGGAATGACATCCCACTGAAAGTAAAAGAGAAGAACTGCTGCCAGATTTGAGGATCATAGAAATCTGAGTTACTGCCACTAATTGAGCTGTTCTAAATTATAGTCATCCTTCATGCTAGAGCATTGTGAGTGGGGGACAGAAAGAGCTAGGGTTTTATTTTTAACAGCTACACTTTCCGTGAGAAGTGTGGCCCCTATTTACAGCCACAAATGGAATTTGTTCCAAGGAGATGGGGCTGAATTATTAAGCTCAAATAATTGGGCCCTTTAGTTCCTAGAGTTGGGAAGAGGAGTGCTCTGTGCAGCACAAGGGTGGAGAAAGTACCGTTCATTCTGAGGTTTTCATCATTTAAGATGATAATTAGTGAAAGATAATGTGCCTGGGTAGCCAATTTCAACTCTGATTATTTGCTTGAATGTGGTAATTGTGTGGTTTTGTTTTGCTCTCACTTCCTAAAGTCCTTTTGATGTTTTAGGGGGTTGGGGACTCATTATAATCTCACAAAGTAACTGTGGAAATATATAATTAGACATTATTCAGGGAAGAACGACTTAGGTTGCAGGAAGTCTCTCTGGTACATTGCATTTAACTATGCAAGGACCTGTTCTTACTGACAGTGGAACATTATTTCCCCATAGACTCTATGGTTCATCTTGGGGAACAACATATCACCTGCTTTCTGGTCCTAGCTCTGCCCTTCACATCCACTGATTCTATTTCACTGAAGACTGGGGTCAGAAAAACCACTCTACACTGTATCCTGTAGATTTCTACTTCATTTCTTTATTACTGGTCCCTGTCAAATGTCTGCTATATACTATAATGCTTGAGGATAGAGGTAGGAGAGTACTGTTTGTGTTAAAATGTGGATATTTGTTCTATATGACTGGTATATATATTATAATAGATCTAAAAGGTAGGATCAAATGACATCTCAAAGATCCAGATGACTCCATGCTTCCACTAATGGATCATATGATGTCATCTGCTTGATCACCATAAAAGAACTAATTCAGATACTCAGAATTGGAAGCTATTAAAGATGAATGGGAAGAAATTCAGAGAACTCATACCACAAATTGAGGCTACAATCCCTGTCCCAAATATAAACAATAATGCTAATGTTCTAGTCAAGGCTTAGTCCAATACTAGAAAATAAGACAGAGGCAAGGCTGCAAGCCAGCCTCTTCAGAGTGAGTTATGAAATATAAAACATATCATCATATATCCCCTTTTGTGTCAAAGATAAAAAAGAATGTTATAACTGAGATAAGAAAAACTATATATATAATAGGTACAATAATTCTATATAATAGATATTAGCAATAATTACACAAGTAATTATTAACAATTAACAAATTCAAAGAAAATATTGTGTTGTTTATCTTATTTTGGTGAGTTCAAAGGATTGTACCTAATTTGCTTACTATCTAACTTGTAATACTAAATAAAAACTGTCTTTCGATGTCTCCCAAATTTATACACATTAAACTCTGAGATAAACTCAAAGAAATCAGTAGCCCTTCTATACGCTAAAGATAGAAGAGCTGAAGAAGAAATAAGGGACACATTACCCTTCATATTAGCTGCAAATAGTATTAAATACCTTGGAGTAACTATAACCAAAGAAGTAACAGACCTATTTGACAAAAATTTTAAATCATTGAAGAAAGAAATTGAAGAGGATATCAGAA
>PVIH01008962.1:9403-86408 GCA_004025045.1 Sigmodon hispidus | reverse complement strand
AGCAGGAGCTGCGGGTGTGGCCAGGTGCAGAGTTCAGCTGCCCCTGCTCCAGAGTGAGCTGGGACGCCGCAGAGAGCACAGGTCCCGGTGGCGGAACCGGAAGCAGTGTGAGGTCAACTCTCCCTCCCAGGCCAGGATACAGGCGCTGAGGCCCGCCGAGCCCTCCTCACCTCTGGTCAGGGTTCGAATCCGCCCCTCAAGAGACCCCTGCAGTTAGTTTGCTCAGTTCACTCAGTTCGGGGTCGCGGTAGGGATCCTTGCAGATACCCTCAGCAGCAGCAGGAACTGTGGGTGTGGCCAGGTGCAGAGTTCAGCTGCCCCTGCTCCAGAGTGCACTGGGACGCCGCAGAGAGCACAGGTCCCGGTCATCTTCAGAATAATCTTATATATACCAGTTCTCATGGTTCATTCCTCTTTGTCATTTCATTTCTCCATTTATCACTAATTGTGCATTTCTCTGTTTGTATCAAACAGTTAACCTGCATATTTTATTTCTTTTTCTTGAATTTCCTAGTGAAGAAAGGCTGCTGTTCAGGATATGCTGTGTCCCACTAGAAACAGAGTCCATTAAGATGCTTCAATATTTAAGGAAAATTTCATCAGCATAGATTCCCAAAATTCACCCTATATTCTGTTCAGACCTTAAATATGAGCCAAGATGTACTACAATTTCATCTTAACCTGCTGAATGCTCCAAATATTCCCTCAGGCTTCCTCCTGAAGCTGTTTCCTTCTAGTTTTCTGCTTGAAGAAGTGAGATCTGATAACACTTTTCTTCTATCACATGCTCCTTAATATTAGGAACTGAGTTTTGCTTGGATTTAAATTCCCCATGCCTCATAGCTAAGGGCTCTACAAATAGCAAAACCTCAATAAATATTTGATGATCTCAGTTGAATAGCCTCTACTTAGTGTTTTGGTACCCTTTATGCCTTTTGTCTATGACCTTCTAATCCAGGAAAGTTCAGGTATAGATAAGTCTTTTATTAGTTAGATTTTTCCAGGCAAAAATCATCAAATTCTGAGCTCTTCAACCTTTGGGTTAGCCACACAGGACCAGATAAGCATAAAATCCCATGTCTAAATGAGTTTTCATCAGCAAGCAAGAGAAATCCTTATCTTTCATATAGTTGAAATATAATGACTCTAATTTAGTTTAGAACATAGCAGTTAGGCATATTGTTTTTTAAAATGGCCATAGGACCCCAAGTAGCTGTTCCTTACCAATCAGTAGAAATAGACTTTCTAATCTTTTTATTTGTTCTTTTGTTTTATAAGATTTATTATAAAGTAGGTAATACTTTGACTGGAAGAAAGTCTGCTATCAGTATTCACATTAGGTATGGGCAAAGCTGTTTAATGCATACCATGACTGGTAGACTTTTCCTTTAAGAATTAAGCTTATCATGATGCATTTTGCCAAAGATTAAAAATATTAAAGAAATAATATGTAATAGCAACAAATTTGCTTCTTGGATGCTTATGATGTTGGTATCATTGTACTCCATGTTTGTACAAATTATATTTTATTAAATATTAACAGTAACATCATAAGATAGACACTCCTACCAAGCTTATTTTATGTTGTAGTCTGCCTAGCAAACCTCTAGCAAGTTTCAAGATGTGTAATCACGTTTTCAGTATGATTGTTTTGTGTATATATTTGAGTATATACATATGTATAAATTTTTCTATGCAGAAAAAATGAATTTTTCTTCTCAAAATATTCTCTTGAATATTTTATAAGGAAATATAAGCAGAAATATAAAAAACAATGTTTTTTCACACTGTGGTTTATACAATAGAATAAATAAAAACATGTAAGAAAATAGAGAATTAAATTAAGACTTGGGCAATCCCTTTGTGAATTGTATTTCCTTCATTTTCTGCCTGGCTGAATGAACTGCTTGACATTACAGGACCATCTTCTACCATGAGTCTGATCAATTCTCTTAGTTGCAGGATTCTCTGTAACTCTCATGTCTGTTGTTATAGCAATGACTGCATTCCTTTTGAAGACATTGCCTGTGTTACAGTATCAATCAAATAATTATATGTCTTTCTCTATTTTCAACTTAAGAAATGTAAGACACATCATAAGTCTGATTGAGCTTTATGATCTCTCAAGACAAAGTTTCTTTCCCAATAAAAATATTGGTTCAGTCTCCCAATCAGTGTTTACAGAATGTAAATTACTGTTTATATGAAAACATTTAAGGTCAGGTTAAAATTTTTCATCATACAAAGCAGCATTTGTGTTTCCTTTAGGAAACAGAATGAAATTAAAACTCTATCTGTGAGACATTTAACCTAAGCATACAAAGAGCCACATGTCTTGCATATAGAATAAGTGTAATAAATTGTTCAAGCTTGAGCTATCTAAAATATTCTGCATGTCACAATTTATTCTCTATGATGATAAAAGCAAGAAAGAAATAAAAGATAAATCTCATACAAATATGACACAGTTAGCAAGCTAAAACAATTATTTTGACATGAATTATAGTAAATTATTGTAAACACCTTTCAAATAAACATTAATTTCAACATCCCAAATTGGAGTTATCATTTTAATGTATTTTGTTTGTTTGTTTGTTTGTTTGAGTTTTCCAATTAGCTTTTGTATTTGACCTTCAATCATTAAGGTTTCTCTGTCTTATATTTCTTTAGCAAGAGATTTATTAATATAAAAATACATACATAAATGGCCTAAATAGTCATTTTAACAGAATTTTAAAATATTTTTTACTCTCAATTTTGTGTTTATGTTATTTGCAGGTTATGTACACATAAGTGCATGCCTGTGGAGGGCAGAATAGGAAATTTGATACCATAGAGCTGACATTATAAGAGATTGTGAGCCACCAGAAATGAGCGCTGGAAAATGAATTTCAGTCATCTGCAATAGTAATACATGTTCTTAACTGCTGAGCAATCTCCCCAGTCCTGATAATTATGATTTTTAATGTGAAAAGTTTTTATTTTAATAATGATCATCTGATTTTTAATTTGCTAGTGAAAATACTATTAAACAAACAGCTGTGCCCATGTAAATATCATACTCCTGTTTTTTAGGTGACGCCTACATACACTGATTCAGATCAACCCCTTTGATTCCTTTACTTCTGTCTGTCACTTGAATTTATTTTAGATTTTGTTGTAATGTTTGATGCACTGGTAATCATATTCCAGGGCTGTCCTGTTTATTATTTAGTGTCTCTTCAATATGGCATATCCCCTTACAAGCAAGTGACTCTCTGATAAACCTACTAGAACTGAGGAACAATAAATTCAATTTAGAAAAGAATGTATCAGTCAAAATCTCTAGAATCTCATAAACATGAAGTGCTTTGATATGTACAGCACCCTAACCAAAGAGGCCAACTTCTTCTTTTATATTCCTGAAAGTAAACAGTATTCTTATTGCTAACTATTACAAAATGTATAGTCCTAAGTGGGAAACATCTTTAATTCAGTATTAACCTATAATATCAAAATAAGTCAACTTTTTAGGTTATTAACTTCAACTCATAACTGTTAAAATCATATCCTCATTGTGAGCTGACATTTAACTAGTTAGTTAAAAGCTCTGTTGTCTTTTCTCAGGAATATATGTGTATGTTAAACTACAGGATGTTGTCATACCACTACAAACACTTGAGAGAGTCACAGATAATGGGGAGAAAATTCTTCAAGTATATTCAAATCTAAACTTGTGCCTGGCTTCGTCATTCTCTAGAAAGGTGAATGTGGATAAATAATTAATTTCTCTGAGAGGATTCCTTGTCTATTAGCATGACTTAATAATGTGAACCTAATATGATTTTAAGTGTTACAAAAGAAATCCATGAGGCATTCAGCTACAAATAGTCATCATTATACCCATTTCTAGGATTTATTCAGCCTTTTTAATTTTCCATTTTTAGTCACTTTCTAAACATTATAAAGATAAGAAAAATCAAAATAATTTCATTTATTATACTCAGTAATAAATAATATTTTCCTCATAAAATTTGTTAATTGGATATTTGAAGAGGTCACACAAATTTTAAAATCAATGTTCTTATACTTCGTGTTTTATTTTATTATTTTAAAAGGTGAGTTGAATCAGGAATCCTAAATTTTGGTTTTTAGTGTTACATTTACTTGGCTTATTCAAGAAATTAATTCAGACCTTTTCTTAATGTGTGTGATGGTGAGATTAAACCTAAGGCGTCTCACATGATAAGCAAATATTCTATCACTAAACTACACACTGATCTACATACATTTAATTTTAAGAGTTTCAAAATTACTAGCTTTAAATGTGTCTTAGATGAACTATCAACAGATTCTGTGCCAACCTAATGTACATACACCTGTGAATGTGCTTGTGCAAGCATAGGAGCGTGTACACCCAATGTAGTTTATGCTAACAGTTTTTGTAAAAGGACTGGATAAGGCTAGTGGTTAAAATAAGAATGGTCTCAATAGGCTTATAAATCATTGGAGAGTGGCAGAGGGTCACTTTTTGGAGAAAGTGTGTCACTGAGGGTGGGCTTTGGGATTTCATATAATTAAGGCAGGCCCAGAGTCTCTGTCTCTTTCTCTTTCTTCTGCTTACAGATCCAAATGTGGAACTCTTGACTCCTTCTCCAGTCACATGCTTACATACAATCAATGATGCTTCCTGCCATGCTCACAAGAGACTATACTTCTGAAATTTGAAAGAACCCCATTAAATAATTTTTATTTATAAGAGTTCCTATAGTCATGGTGTTCCTTCACAGTGAGAGAATATGAACTAATACAAAAGTTGGTACCAGGGATTGAGGTATTGCTGTGAGAGACCTGACCATACTTCTTATTGGCAGAATATGACCTTTGGTGCTTTGGATTAGGAAAGCAGTTGAACACTGTAAGTGAGGCTTAATGGTCCATGCTAGTAGAGAACAGGGAAGACAGTAGTACTGAGAACATTGTAGATTATGATGGCCCAGCTCATGAAGTCTCAAAGAAAAATATTAGTACGTGTCCTAGAGATAGTTCTTCTGATAGTTTGGTGAAGACTGGCTGCTTTTCGACCTTGTCCAAAAAGTCTGTTGGAGGCCAAATTGAAATGGTTTTATTAATGGTGTTGGCAAAGGAAATTTCAAAACAACCCAGAATTTACTGTGTCATGTGATTACTAGTGGACACTCTTATGTAAATCTATAATGAAAAGGAACATGCTGAGCAAGGAAAAATACAAAATGTACACTTTGAAGAGAAAAGGGGCACCAGAAATTGGTATTGAGCTAAGTCCTGTGCTCAAGAATATAAGGAGATTTTTTTAAAAGCCTGATTCTAAATAGAATAAAGGTAGTGGTAGTTTCATATTTTCCAATAATGAAAAGGAATTAAAAAGGAGAATATCGAACTCTCAATTTCTTCTCTAGGGCCATGGCCGCCTACATGCTGCCATTGTACAATCATAATCAAAACCTACTAAACCTGCCTATAGGCAAACCTCAAGTAAATGTTTTCATTTTTAAGGGTGGCTTTGGTCATGGTCTCTCTACACAGCAATAAAACACTGACTAAGACAATGACCTTGTGTTTGCTTAGTGGTAAAGCATTTTTATAGCAAGATCTATAAGGAAGAAAAAGCAGTTAAACTATTGAAATGAAGAAGGTAGAAAGAAGAGGAAGAGGAGAGGGAAAGACTTGGAGAAGAAGATAAGGGGGAGGAAAGAGAAAGAAAGGCAAGGAGAGGGGAAGGGAGGGGAAAAGGGGTAAAAAGAGAGAAGGAAAGGCAGAGAAATGTGGCCAAAAATCACAAATCGCATACTCACAAACCTTTCACATCACATGACAATTGATCAAAAGAAGGTTTTGGAGGCCATTTTGGTTTTGGTGACTCTGATCTTTTACACTCTTCGATCATTTTTAATACCATAATTTAAATCTAAAAAAGCATATAAAAAGTATTTTAATATTCTGTTTTTATTTACCCAAACCTTGCTTTTGGTGGATGTCTGATGTTTGTTTGCTTCTCCTCATGCAGAGTAGGCAAAGTTTACTGGAGTCTTCTCTGAAGGGAAGAGGTAGACAGACCATCCTAGCATGCAGCCTTAATCACATACAGAGCATGGTGTCCTAAGAGTTGGCAATGGGTGCTTGCTAGCAATCATAGAAAATAGTATTTCATTACTATAGCTTCTGTTTTTAAAAAATGTAAATTGTTTAAAAACATTAAATGCTCCAGTGACAGGCAAAAGTTAAGGTGACATTGGAGAGAATTTAAAGTGGATTTATATGGCATCAAAGCATTGTCTTTGTTACCATAACTTCAATCCTCTGTTTTAATGCTGACACTATGAAAATTTCATTTATAGCTAAAGTTTTAAACAAAAGAGTGAAGGAGGTGAATAAATTATCTTAAAATACATGATGAATTTCCAAAAAAAACATTGATTGTCAATTATATGCAACTGAAAACTCAAAAGAGAAAAACTATAAACTTGAAAAGTGAATGAAGAAATTAAACACAGACAGCTAATTCCCCAGAAAGCAAATGCAGACTGGAGAGGGACTTTTATTTAAGAAAGGGAAGGTCATTGTCCTCTATTTTAATTACCATCAAAAGCTGTCAAGTGCTAGTTCTTTGCATCTTAGTGGTATTTTGTTAGACATCAGGTTAAGAGGTCTGTGCACATTGGTAGCAAGTGTAAATGTGAAAATTATTTTTGAAAGGAAAGCTCTGCCGTGCTCATCTTCATGGAATGCACCTCTATTTGTAAAAAGCACTAAGAAAATGCTTTTCTGTGTCAGCTAATAGTCACCAAGCTTATTTGCTTATTTTTATGTAATTTTTACCATATTATTTGGGTGACCTTTGTCAGATTGCTTTTAAAGGCTGGTATTTCAAATCATTTTAATAGAAGTGTGTACTTCTTTGATATTATGAAAATTATCACTCTTTCTTGTTGTGTCTATTAAGTGATTTATTTAACAAGCAATTTTCCAGTGCCTCTTACCAGACAGTTGTTAGTCCAGACTCAGAAGACAGAATAGTTGAAAAAAAGGCTAAATTCACACTATTTAACAGCTGACATTTAAGTGGGGATACATAAAATAAATAAAAACATAAACAGTGTTCTGTATATGTCACAAAGAAGAATGCAGACTGCAAAGGGCATGGGAGCCACAAAGACTAGTAGATAATAGTGACTGTCAAGTGCATGACCCAGAACTCCTGGGCTTATACCCAAGAATGTATCTGAAAGCTGGGGAGGAGCAAGTCACATGAATATCTGGGGAGAGAGTGGTTCAGCTACAGAGAACAGCAAGTACTGAAGTCTGGACAAAGAAGCATGCTAAGGATATCAGATAAATAGAACTCTATGGAAGCTGAATGCTTTGTCATTGGATCCCAGTGAAATGAGAAACTGTGAACAGTCATAAGCAAAAAAAAATAGCAATGTTTTTGAGCATTGACTTTTGTCCTAGTTACTTTTCTTTTACCTGGCAAAATAGTTTACAAATAATTTAAGGGCATAAAGGTCTATTTTAACTCAGAATATAGTATGGAGTGAAAGCATGGAGGCAGCTGGTCACAAGGGGTCATCTGTCAGGAATCAGAAAAATATGACTGCTGTAGTTCAGGCTAATTTTTTTTCCTTCTTATTCATCCTGGGACCTAGCCAATGAAATGACTCTGACTACTATTCTGGTGACACCATCCACCTCTGTTAATCCTGTCTGTAGACTCCCTCATAGACTCATCCAAGGTTTAGTGTCTATGGTGATTCTGAATCCATTCAAATTGACAGGATTAGCTATCATATCTGGCCAGCCTAAAATGGATTGTCACTGTTCAGGGACAATAAGACAATACAATTATGAGAATATTAAAGTAGGTAAAATAAAATGGAGGCATAGACTAATTTGGGGGCCAAGGAAAAGATAAGTAAAAAGTTATATTTTAGCTACTTGTTTGCTCTAATAGTGGCCTTGTTTACTTAGACATCTCTAAAGTAAAAGATATGGGCAATAAGGAAAGTCATAGCATGAAGACATTACACATTGAGCAGGTGATTAAGGTTTTAGAGCACAGAATTAGAAAGAAAATTCCAGCCTTGAAACAAAACATCAGCTCTGCTTTAGACTAGAGGGAACGTGAATACCACAAGATTAACTAGTATGGTCATGGGCTACCAGAAAAAGGGATAAGATATTGTGCCACAAGGTCTATAGTAAGACCCTAGTGGATGGTACACACTGTGAAGCAGAGCTCAAAGAGATGGAGCCTTGTAACTGTGAGCTTGGCTATGGGGCTGGGCTTTGACCTCCTCCCTCCTTGTGTACATAGCAGAGATGGGGAGGGAACATGCCCATTTCATCAAGTTTCTAGAAAAGTAAGTACATGTATTTCTATGTATATCAAATAACGACTTGTTTACTTTATATATATTAATTTATCATTTGTTTAGAATCCTGAAGTAAAATAATTTCTTTTTCTAAATTAGAATTCTGAGAGAATATTTTTATCCACTAAAGAATCACTTCTAAGAGAAATGTGCATTTTTAATGTTCAGAATTTTTTTCTTGACCTTAATTTACTTTAAGTGTTAACAAACACAATGATTACATTAATGATCCACTTCAAAAAAATAATTACTGAATATTAGATTTGACCATTTTGATGTTATACTTTAAGTGGGTCTATGTGCATGTTTTTATGTCTCTGTGTGTGTCAGCTCTATGTGCTAATACTCATAGAGAATCATAGAATGAGAAGGAAGCACTGGATCCCATGATAAGAAGAGGGAGTCAGGGTTCTAAGAGCTGGAGTTCCACGCAATTGTCTACTAAAGAAGACAGGCGCTTCACACTGAAGTTTGCTTCTGTGGTAGGTCAGTAAGTGCTCTATGAAGGTTTTGAACAGCTCCTATAATTTACTAATTATATGTATGAATAGTTGAGGTAATTTAAGAATGGATATACGATTTGCTTTTTATCTAGTATTAGTTATTTACTTGGTATTATGAAGTAAGTTGGGATTTATTATGGGACATATTTAATATATTTAATATATTAATATATGGGATATATTATTATGAAGTAAATTGGGGTAAAGGAGACTAGTACCCATCCAAGAAATGGAATAGGCTTCTCAAAAGACAGCATTAACTCAGTCTACACAATCCATTTTTTAAATTCATAGAGAAGGAAACTAAATTTGTAAACTAATCAATCATTATCAATCAAACTATTTAATGCTGTTGAAAATTCAGATAGAAATCAGAAAGCTTCATGCTTTACTGCTAAGGAAGCAGAGAAGTATGTTGCATGGTGTCATCAGTAAGTTGTCATGTTCAATTAGGGAAATGGTAATTTTAAATGGCTTCACTGAGAGACCTTTTATAAAAAATAAATAAAATAAAACAAATAAATAAACCAAAAAAAAACCTATTCAAACATCTGTAATATCCACCTTTAGGCTATACACACACAAACACACAGACACAAGATAATACATGTACACACTAAAATAACAAATGAAATAAAATAATTTACAAATTAAAAGTAGTAAATTCACAGCTAAAGCCCACAGATGCACTATGGCCACCATAAATTTCTGCTAAGCAACCCTTCTACAGTCAAACAAGAAGTTTTGTTTTGTTTTATTTTGTTTTGTCTTGTTTTGTTTGTGTGTGGTGTAGTTGTGACCTACTGTGCTGAGCCTAACCTGGCTTGATGAGACTTAGATTTTATTTTTTATGTTTCATATATTTTAGAGAAAAGAAAAGTTTTATTGCAGTATGGGCTGTTTATCTATTCTGAATGTTTTGCTTTTTTATATAGTTTGATATTGATTTTTAAAAAACAATAAAAATATTTTAAAAGTATTAAATTATCTTCACACAAATTTAGGAACGATATATGCATTACATAAATAAAATAAAATAATTTAACAATATAAAAAGTACTCATCTAACAGTGAACTACCTTTATATAAATTTGCAAACTATAACAAGTCCTTTTGCAGACAAAGCACAATACTGCATAATCTGAAAATAAATTTTCAAAGATTGACAGAGATACTCATAAATTATTTATTTTCTTGTTTTAATTAAAGCAGTGGCCTTAATTTTTGCATAAATACATTTTAATATAAATTTGTTTATTTTTTTAAAAAATATATATATATTTGTTTCACAACAATAGTTTGCTGTCCCTCATCACCTACCAGTTCTTCCCTTCCCTCCCTCCAGCCCCTGTGTTCCAACGTCCAATCTATTCCTCCTGTATTTCAGTTCAGGAAATGGCAAGTTGTCAATGATACCATCAAAACACGTCATATTAAGCTGCAGTAAGACTAAGCAACACCTTATGTATTAAGGCAGAGCAAGGTGAATCAGTTTGAGGAGTAGGGTCCCAAAAGCTAGTAAAAGAGTCAGAGACAGCCCTTGCTTCCACTGTTAGGAGTCCTACAAGAGAACCAAGCTACACAACCATAATATATGCAGAAGGCTTAGGTCAGTTCAGTCTGTGTGAATCCCTATGAGCCCAGGTTAGTTAATTCTGTGGGTTTTCTTGCGGTGTCCTTGAATCCTATGGCTCCTACAATATTTTCTAACCTTTTTCTGCAGAATTCACTAAACTCCACATAATGTTCAGCTGTAGGTCTTCTTCTGCTTCTATCAGATGCTGGATGAAGCCTCTCTAATGGGCCAGATGCTAGTCGCTGAGTATAGCAGAATATCATTAAACATCATTACATTGACACCTTTCCTCCAGTCATGTTTGGATCTATCTTGATCTCTGGGTCACTTAGCCTGTGAGTCCTGGTACTCTTGACATACTCAGGAATAGGTTTACTCTCCTGACAGTAAGAGTTTTAGGTTAGACCAGTCATTGGTTGGCCACTCCCTCAATCTCTAAGTCACTCTTACCCCAGCACATCCCATAGGCAGGACAAACTGGAGGTCCAAAGTTACATGGATAGGTTGGTTTGTCAATCCCTCTACTTGAAGACTTGCCTGGTCACCAAAGATGGTTGGTTCAGGTTATGTCTACTGATGCTTGAAGTCTTTATCTGAGTCATATCTTTGTAGATTCCTGGGAGACTCCTTGAGGCAGGGTTATATCTGACCCTAAAATGCCCATCTCTTTCAATACTCTGCTCTTCCAACCTGATCTCTCTTGTTCCCAGTTCTACCTGCGCACTATCCACTCATAAAATCTCTTCTATTTTCCTTTTCTAGGGAGATGCAAGTATCCCACCTTAAACCCTTCTTATTACCTAATCTCTTTGGGTCTATGGAGTATAGTTATTCTTTATTTTACAGCTAATATCCATTTATGAGTAAATACATATCATGTTTGTCTTTCTCAGTCTGAGTCAACTGACTCAATGATTTTTTTTTCTGGGTCAACCTATTTTCTTTAAATTTCTTGAGGTTATTATTTTTAACAGGTAATTAATACTCCATTGTGTAAATGTGCCACATCTTCTTTATCCATTCCTCAGGTGAGAGATATCTGTGTTGTTTCTAGATTCTGGTTGTTATGAGCATAATTGAGTAAGTGTCTTTGTGGTATGATTGTACATGCTTTGGGTATATATGTAAGTGGTATAGCTGGGTCCTATGGTAGACTGTTTATCATGTTTCTCAGAAACCATCATATTGTTTTCCAAAGTACGTGTACAAATTTTCATGTCCACTGAGAATGGAGGAATGTTATCCTTTCTCTACATCTTCTTCAGCCTGAGCTGTCACTTGTGTTTTTGGTCTTAGCTATACTGACAAGTATAAGATGAAACCTCAGAATTGTTTTGATTTGCATTTCCCTGATGGTTAAGGATATTAAGTATTTCTATAAATGATTCTTCATCTTTTGAGATTGAATTTCATCTGTTGAAACTTCCCTGTTTATTTGGGGGGAGGCTTCCTTCATTTTTTTATTTAGTCACGTTTTGACTTACATCTGTATTACTTGGACAAATTCTTACTTCTTTTTTTTAATTGTGAATAAAGAAGTCACATTTTCTATCTTTGTATATCCTTATTCAAGGTCCCTTCCCCCTCCGACCACATCAGGTCATTCTCTCTTCTTCACATCTCCCTTCCCCCTCACCCCCCTCCGGGCAGGCAGTCCCAAGGTCCCACGGTCCCAGTATTGCTTAGTTCAGGTTCTACTCCTGGCAAGTCCAGTTTTTTCCACCATCAGGACTGAGTCAGGTGTTCCTCTAGGGGGAGCAGGATCCAAGGAGTCAGTCCAAGGTGTTTCTGATCCCAAGATATTCACTGGTTGTGGTTTGCAGCTTGGGCATGCTTAGCTTTTGTTTTGTTTTGTTTTTTGTTTTGTTTAGAGTCCACTAATGAGTGAGTACATCCCCTGCTTATCTTTCTGGGTTCGTGATACCTCGCTCAGGAAGATATTTTCCAAATCCATCCATTTGCCTGCAAATTTTAGGATATCATTTTTTCTTACTGCTGAGTAGTAAAACCATTGTGTAGATGTACCACAGTTTGTTAATTCATTCTTCAGTTGAGGGGCATCTAGGTTGTTTCCAGGTTCTTGCTATTACAAATAATGCTGCTATGAACATAGTTGAGCTAATGCCATTGGAGTGTGACTGTGCATCTTTAGGGTATACACCCAAAAGTGGTATTGCTGGGTCCTTGGGGAGATTGATTATAACCCATTGTTTAATTACATTATTTAGTTTGTTGCTGCCTAGTTTCTTGAGCTCTTTCTATACTTCGAAAATCAACCTTTGTGATATGAAGGATTGGTGAAGATTTTTTTCCCATTCTATATACTGGTGTATTGTCTTATTGACAGTGTCCTTTGTCTTACAGAAGCTTTTCAGTATCATTATGGCCCATCTATTAATTGTTGATCTTAGAGTCTGAGCTATTATTTTTTTATTTATGAAGTTGTTTTCTGTGCCAATGTGTTCAAGGCTATTACAGCAAAAAGATATATATATGCAGCATAGGAGTAACATTAGAAAAGTCATTCATTGATACATATAAATAAATTCTAGTGTTTCTTGTTTTTATTTGGAGTAGGAGACAGGAGGGAAGTACAGGTTGAGAGAAAAAAACTTGAAAACAGGCAACCTCCTAATTTTTCTTCTCTAATAGGAACTACTGCTATTCTGACAGCAGGCTCACCTAAAGGGCACATTTTTAGTTTCTTACTGTCCTGGACTGCACAATTCTGAAGAGGAGAACATTTGTATGTATTGATGTTGTAGGTCTAGTGAATGTCCCAGTGCTCCGTTTATATAATGTCTGAATTTGCTCTGCAGGAAAGGCCAGGAAACTGCATGTGACCTCAATGTGGGCTTGTCCCATCTGAGAGGCACATTTGCAGTTAGACTCTGGAGACAGAGGGTAGGATGTAGGCCTCCAAATGTCCCTGCCCTTTGTATGACCTGATCAAGTCAAGTTTTTAGTGCAGAGACCATTTAGGGTACAATATCTCTTCATGTAGTTTTTAGAGCCAAGCTCAAAGTGTAATAGGACTTGGGGCCTTACTTTAATTTTAAATCCCCATCTTCAGATCATAGATAAGAACATAGGAGCTCTGTGAAGATGCCATGGCCTTTGGTGGGAGCAGACAAAAGCCTAGGACCTGCCTTTTCTATTGCTGAGATGCATGGAGAGGGGCAGAATCCTTTACTCCTGCCTACTGAAGTCACCTAATGCTGGTGGCATTGTTGGGGCCACTGATGGTGCAATCCATAGCTTGTAGAGCCTGGGTGTGTTCAACATGTAATGTTTACCAGCTAAAGGCTGCTGCCAGCTACAGTTAGTCTGATTTCTTAACAGTTGCTTTTTTTTCCTTATTTCCAGGTTTACTACATTTAAATCCAGAGCTCATAGAACACTTCTGGATCTAGATTCCATAAGAGGAGTAAAACTAAAGATGATTGACTGCATTATATATTCTGATAAGCTGGTTCATTCAAAATTCCATGGCTGTGCTACTGCTAGAGATACTAGGATGTCATGGCAGGATGGGCATTGCTCTCCTGCCTTCTGGAACTACCATCCATATGGTCAGTGATGAAGTCATGATTGACACTCAGAGCCCAGGGCACAAGACTGTGCCTGCTGAGGCCATGAGGCAACTCTGGCCAAGCACACACACACACACACACACACACACACACACACACACACACACACATCCATTGGGTCCCTCATTTGCCAGGTATCCAGGTATATTTTGTCCTGGTTAGAGGGCTTGTTGAGAGTCTTCTGTTGTATTTTCAGAAATCCAGGTTTCTTTGTGACGTGGCTCTAAGACAAGTTAGGTCATCTGGAAGAGAGTGGTACAGTATTGGGAATGAGCTTGGTCACCTAGCTGTGCTCTTCACTAGGCCCATCAGCTCTGGCTGGTGACCTTCCAGGCACACAACACTTGCAGCTTTCTCCGGCTTCCGACCTGCAACCAAGCTCCATCTTTGCCATGTCACAGTCCCAGGGCAGTGCTTCCTGAGAAAGCTCTGTGCAGGATCCTCAGCTGTTGAAAGGGGTCCTGTGCCCTCAGCTTTCTACCTCATACTTTCTGTAGAAAAGGACTTAGGGAATTTTTTTTTTGAAGGACTATTTTTTTTTTTTATCTTTCCTAGTCCAGATATTTGAGAGGGCAGACAATGCTAAAGCTTACTGTGCAGCTTGTTTAGATGTGGTTTGGGGAACCTCTTATCTCAGATGGGAAATGAAATGATGAATTCACCTCCCTTCCCTCTGGTTCAGTCCCTGTTCCTCCTTTCAAATATGTGATTGTACTTGCTCTCTCCTTATGAAAGTACTCTCCTTATTTAAATAAAAAAGTATAAAAAGATAAAGGCAAAACATGCTTTCTCAAAAAAAAAGTCATTCATTTTTAGTTATTCTCCTGTCCCATACAGGTGACACTTCTGATATGATACAGAGATTTGCATTTTCTTTAATAAGCCAACTTTAATTTATAATTAAACTGGGATTTCTACTTTTCTTAGAGATAAAAAGATATAGATGTTAAGCAGTTAGATTGTTACCTTGTAGAGTATATTGCTACCAATAGAATAAATATTCCTTTGCTTGTAAACTTTTCTGAATAGCCTTCCCTCCTGCACCAGATATCTAGATGTCCAAGGTCTTTAAATGTTTTGAATATGGGTATGTCTAGTTTTCAATAAAGACAAAAACAAAAACATACCCCAACCCTTTGTTTTTCTTACAACTTAAAGAATTGTCACATAGGTAGATGAGCCATCATTTCTCATTTTCATAAAGTTTCTCTGGTTCAAATGAAATCTTTATTAATTTTAATAGTATCCATAGCTTTTCTTCACCTGTGGAAGGAAAAGTGAAACCCCTTCTCCAATATACCACATATCCTGGCTTCCATTCTGAGGTCAGGACATATTTAAAGTAGACTTGCTGATTTAATTCAGGTGTTTTTTCTATAGTCCAATACCTTTCAGCAGCTGTTGTTCATTTCTCATTAGCAATGAGAAAATTCAAAGTTAACAAAGCATTACATAATCTATTTCTGGAGATCATTGTGACATCTTTCTGTTTACTTAGCATACTTGTTAGTATTTGATTTGATGTCTCTATGACTGTTTGCCCTATAGAATTGTGTGGTATACCTGTAATATGTTTTATATTATAATAAGCAAAAAATGGTTCATTTTACTAGAGAAATATGCTGGACCATTGTCTATCTTAATTTATACAAGTATTCCCATGATCATCATAACTTCTAGCAGATGTGTGATTATAGAATCAGCCTTTTCTTAACTCAGTGCCGTTGCCCATTTAAATCCTGAAATTGTATCTATTATATAATGTACATATATTAATTTTCCAAATTCTGTAAGATAAAAAATTCATTTGCCAAATTTCATTTCTATGTATACCTAGCAGAATTACTTCCTGCTAGTAATAGAGTTTGGTTATTGAAAAAACAAATGGGATTTTTTTTATGATTTCTTTGAATTTTTGACAAGTGATAGAAAAATACTTTTTAAACATTTGCTATTGATTTGATTTTTTATGAAAATCTGAGGCCTCGAGCACATTTTCTGTTAATAATTTATCAATTTCATCAATAACTCATGCTACAGGACCTGGCAGATCCTTATGAGATAGGATGTGTTACATAGAAGTAATGATTCCTATTGCTGATTATTTCTTGTAACACAATAAATAATGAAGTTAGTTCCAACTCATCATTAATAAAATAAGTAATTTTAATGTGTAAAACAACTCTTTCTGCATACTGAGAATCAGTGACTATGTTAGGAGGTTCTGTAAAATCTATTAATACCATCATGATAGCATATAATTCTGACTTTTGAACAAAATTATCAGGACTTTGATTCACTTTACACACATTTTTGTGATTTGTAACCTGCCTTTCCTTATTTGTTTGCATCGGTATATAATGTAGAGGCTTCAGAAATCGGTGTATCCCTTACAATACGAGGAAGATTCCCTTTAGTTTTCATTATAAATTAAACTCTTTTGCTTTAGGGATAGCTGTTGTTAATATCTCCCAAAAAAATACTGCAAGCTCTTTGCCAAGGTTCGCTAACCCTAAGACAATCAGAAAGTACTCTTAATACACTAAACTGTCTTCAAGCTTGAAAACGTTGAGAACTTTTGAAGATTGATCAACTATAGTTTGTATGAGCTTGCCATGAGCATTTAGGAGTTCAGCACAGAATACTGTGATTTGAATATGAAATTTTTTTTTACAGACTTAATTGTTGAAAACTTGGTCCTCATCTGCTAGTGCTATTTCATTTTTATTTATTTTATTATTATTATTATTATTATTATTATTATTATTATTATTATGAACAGAGAAGTCACACTTTCTGCCTTTGTATATCCTTTTTCAAGTTCCCTTCCCCCTCCCAACACAACAGGTCATTCTCTCTTCTCCACAACTCCCCATCACTCAAGCCCCCCTCCCCCCCCCGGGGCAGGCAGCAGGCAGTCCCAAGGTCCCACTGACCGAATATTGCTTAGTTCAGCCAGCACTCCTGAGGTCCCACTGACCGAATATTGCTTAGTTCAGCCAGCACTCCTGGCAGATCCAGTTTTCTCCACTCAACCTCAAGACTGAGTCAGGTGTTCCTCTAGGGGGAGTGGGATCCAAGGAGTCAGTCCAAGGTGTTTCTGATCCCAAGCAATTCAGTGGTTGTGGTTTGCAGCTTGGGCATGCTTTGCTTTTTTCTTGTTTGTTTGTTTGTTTGTTTGTTTGTTTAGAGTCCACTAATGAGTGAGTACATCCCCTGCTGATCTTTCTGGGTTTGTGATACCTTGCTCAGGAGGATGTTCTCCAAATTCATCCATTTGCCTGCAAATTTTAGGATATCATTTTTTTCTTACTGCTGAGTAGTACTCCATTATGTAGATGTGCCACAGTTTGTTAATCCATTCTTCAGTTGAGGGGCATCTAGGTTGTTTCCAGGTTCTTGCTATTATGAATAAGGCCACTATGAACATAGTTGAGCTAATGCCATTGAAGTGTGACTGTGCATCTTTAGGGTATACACCCAGAAATGGTATTGCTGGGTCCGGGGAAGATTGATTCTAAAGTTTCTGAGAAACTGTGATACTGCTTTCCAACGTGGCTGAATAAGCTTACACTCCCAGCAACAATGGAGGAGTGTTCCCCTTGTTCTGCATCCTCTCCAGCATAGGCTGTCCTCTGTGTCTTTTATCTTAGCCAATCTAACAGATGTCAGGTGTTATCTCAAAGTTGTTTTGATTTGCATTTCTCTGATGGCTAAAGATCATGAGCACTTTTTCAGGTGCCTTTCAGCCATTAGAAATTCTTCTGCTGAGAATTCACTTTTTACATCTGAACCCCATTTTTTGATTGAGTTATTCAAGGTTTTGGGCCCTAGATTCTTGAGTTCTTTATATTTTTGATTTTTTGGATACATTATCTGTGCCTTTGATTCTTCTCCTTCTAGTCTAATATCCTCAGGTTAGGTTTTTTTTTCTTTATAGTATCTCAAATATCCTGACCATTTTGAGTTATAGATTTTTTTGTTTTAGTGTTTACTTTGACTGATGTATTTATTTCCACTATTGAGTCTTCCATTCCAGAGATTCTTTCTTCCATCTCTTAGATTCTGTTGGTTATGCTTGTTTCTGTTTCCAGCTCTTTTCCTCAGATTTTCTATTTCTACTTTTGCCTCACTTTCTGTATTTTTTATTACTTCTCTTTCAATGTTTAGTTCCTGGAATGTTTCTTTCATTTGTTAGTTTTCATTTCTTGGTTTTCTTTGTTTTCCTTCAAGGATTTGTTTTTATCTTCCAATTTTTTATTTGTGTTTTCTTCTATGTCTTTAAGGGAATTTTTTTTATATCTTCTTTTAAGGTTTATATAATCTTTACTAAAGTGTTTTTGAGGTTGTTTCTTTTTGTTTCCTCTTCATTGCTCTGTTCAGGTCTTGGTGTTGTAGAAACACCATTTTCTTCTGGTGTTGCCTTGTTTTTTTTTTATATTTTTATATGTATTCTTGCACTGACATCTACCCATTGCTTCAGTTGTTCACACTTAGTCAGCTCTTAGTCTGTTGTGGCTAGAGGTCTTGTGTGTCTTTTGTCTGCCCTGAACAAGGGGTCTGCAAGATCTCTGACTCTGCCCTGGATAAGGGTCTGCATTTCAAAGGCTTCTGTCTGTCTGTCTGTGATGAAGCAGTTCACCCTGAAGGCAGGGCCCAGATGTGGGAAGACCCTTCTGGTAGTGATCCCTAGGGAAGGACCCTCTCAATTTTAGCCTAGGGCCAGTCTGCTAGTGGAGAGTCTGCGATCAGGATCCTAGGTGTGACCCCCAGTCCCTAGAAAGGGATTCTCTGTGCAGGCAGCCCAAGAGCTGAAGATCCATCACCTCTGAGTTTGCTATGGACAAGGTGTGGAGTCTGTCTATAATGATGCAGCTCACCCTCCCTTTTTTTTTAATTGCTCTGCGATGGTGTTTTCCCCCGTTATGGCAAGATACTACTGAACTATATTTGATATGGGGGCTTTCAAAAATCCCTCAGTGCACTTCCCAAAGGCAAAAAGTTACCTTGTCTGTCCCTTGTTGACCTGCACTCATTAGTTCAATGCCTCCCTTTGCCACACCTACTGCATGTTACAAAAGTGAGGGGTGTTTCCTTGAGATTATTCCTAACAAACACGCTATTTCATGTAATGCCTTGTTTGCAATCTTTTTTTAATGTGACCTTGCTTTCCATAATAGCAACATTCAATAATTTGATTTTTTTTTCTTATATCTCTAGAAATAACCTCTCCTACTCAGTTATCATCAGACTTATAATGTTCTAAATTACTTGTATCACAAATCCAATCCTGCAGTGGTGGTGACCTTGCATTTTATGGTTTGATTATTCTTTCACATTGTGAGTTAGCATTTTTCGATGCCAGAAATTTAGTTATTGTCTGCCTAGTTTCTGAATCTGGTACCATTCTGTTTACCACTATAGTCAATCTCTGAAAAAAGTCTGTAAAAGTTTATTTTGGGCCTTGAATTACATTTGTAAAGAATTCCATTTTCTTTCCTGTTTCTTCAGTTCTGTCTCATGAATTTAATTCTGCTTTTTTTTTTTCTAGTCCAGTACCTTCAAAGTCTCCCACATAGAAACATTGCATTAAACTTTCTAGAATTTTATTAAAGAGGCATGCTACCTGTACAATTAGGATTCCCACACAGTTTGGGGGTTGTAATCACTCATGTGGGTCTGAGCATATATTATGCGGAAATTTCATTTGTATTTCTAGATTAAAAGCAAGTAAGTATCTTGCCAGAAGAGATAGCTCAGGAAATAAGGACTGATATGAAATCAGAGCACTCTGTCTTGCAGGGTCTGTGTATGTATGCTACTCTGGTCTACACTCTACTTCCATTTCCTTCCATTATTAGCAATTTCCATATCACTACGCAAAGTCATGTTTTAGCACAGCTCTGCATAGCTTTATTAAGGAAGTATGTTACAAGTTAACATAAAGCAGAACTTAATTTTCTGGAGTCAAACATGAAATGAAAAATTTTGTCCTGTTTTGCTCAACTTTGCAGTGACATTTTGCGCATAATCCTAAAATTACTTAAGTAGTAAGGAAAATGAAACTTAGAGGTTTTATTTTTGTAAAATCCAGGTTCATTACCCCAAAGAAGATAAGAGGCAGAAAGTGTGTAAAAACCAGGTGGATAGAGAACATCAAGAAAACCAAGCCTTCTGAACTAGCATGAACAAAGATCATGTACAAGGCCTGCACTGGTCTGCATCAGGTCCTATTCATATATAGTATGGCTTCTAGTTCAGTATTTTTATGGGATTCTCGTGTAGTGGGACTATGTTCTTGTACATTGTATACATTTGTCCCACCTACTGATTTAATAAAAAGCTGATTGGCCAGAAGGCAGACAGGAAGTGTGGGTGTGGCTAACAGAGTAAGAAAACTCTAGGAACAGAAAGAGCAGAGATGCCAGAGAGACACCAAGAGAGGTGCCCGCAGATGCAGAGGAAAAAAGACAACCATGCTGCTCTGAGAAAAGGTACCAAGCCATGTGGCTAAACAGATTAATGGAAACAGATTGAGATAAGATAAAAGAGCTAGCTAGCAAAATGTCTGAGCCACAAGTCAATCAGCATAAAGTTAATATAAGCATCTGTGTGTTTCTGTGGGACTGTGGGTCTTACTACATTCTTAAATGTATGAACAAGTGGGTCTCTAATTCTTGTGCTTTCTCTTATGCTGTTTTCCTTCTGTTTGTTTGCTTTATTCAATGTGAATGTAATAGATTTTGTTTTATATTATTATATTCTATTTTGTTATATTTTAAAAAAATTCAAATTCATCTTCCTAATCTCCTATCTGTATTCTAATTCTAAAGCTATAACTCAAAGTGTCTTGTTTATGTTATACACCGGAAGATCATTTAGTTGTGGAAATAACAAGTCTATATGTGATGGTATAAATAATTTATAAGATACATTATTAAATAAAAGTCATACAAGGTGATATATGAAAATATAATATGTAAATTGATTGAATGGTAAATATAAATTCATAAAAGAATTGAGTCAATATAAAGAAAATGAGTTATTGTTTGTGAATTCTGTTTTGAAGAAAGAATTTTCACTCATATATATATACACATAGATTTATATTTATAATACTTGAAAACTTTATGTTATGGTTAAAGTCATTTCAACCAAGCATTCAAAATTTTCAAGATTTTTAAAAGAAAATTGTAAGGGCTACAGATACTCATTCATTCATTTGAGAATAATTTATTAAAGTCCTAAAATGTGTCAATAATTACATTTGACTTTTGCTGGGAAAAAAACTATATGTGTGTGTGTGTGTGTGTGTGTGTGTGTGTGTGTGTGTGTGTGTATGTGTGTGTGTGTGTGTGTGTGTGTGTGTGTGTGTGTGTGTGTGGTGCAGGGAATGGCAGTGTGCTTCTATGAACAATAAAGAAAGCAGGTGTTTTCCATTCTTATAAAAGAAAAGAAGTAAGTGCTCATCTGATTGAGATGATTTCTACTCCCTAGTATATATGAGTGGCCTTCATTGGAAAGTTTAATTAGCAGGGGAGGCAAATAATTATTTGATCTGGAAGGTATTTGTTTGAACATTAGTGATGATTATCTGGAACTCCAATTTATAGGCAAATTAAAGATTAAAGAGTCAGATTCTTCCCTCTAGAGATGTGGCCAAGTTCTGCAAAGTGCAGGTTTAGGGAGTGTAGTATCTGAGTCATCCAAGCTAAAGTAGCTCATTGCTGCCTTTAAGAATCATTTGAGATTATGGTTTTAACATTTCATTCTTTCTCTTTAGCCATAAAAATGTAGCTTTAGATGGAGGTATTCTAGGCCCTTTCTGTCAAGATGTAACTTCAAAAATATGCAGATTGTCATTAATATAAGCAACAACATAAACATGAACTTTGTATGTAATTTTAAGAATATTGAAGAATATGTTTTTTTTCAGTTTTAAGTGGAGTTTATAACACTAAAATAAAGGGTTGTTAACAAACAAAGTAACAAATGGACATCTGATTGGCATGAGGCATTATCCTGTACACGTCATACTTGTGTATCCTCAGTGCATAGCATTTACACACAGAACCACTGCTGCACAGCACAAGAGTATCTGAAGAGGCTGAATCAGAGTAAGGCTGTTTTACAGACTCATTTTTTTAGTATATATATATATATATATATATATATATTCTATATGAAAACAGATTGAACTTTTGAACTGGCAGGTAGAAGGCAACTCTGCCAAATACTACAGTAAAAGCCCCCAGTTTAGTGCACAGTTCCACCCCTTCCATCTGCATGCATGACACATTAACAGTATTTAAAGGTAAACGAGGCACTTTTTGGCAACCACAGCCATCGTTATGAACATATTGCACAAATTTTCTAGAACTAAACATGTAACTTGTAACCTACTTTTATTTTTAAAGCTGAAACATTTGATGCTGCCGGTAAACTCCACTTAAGTTCATAAACTGTGCCACAGCAAAGAATGGTGATGCTATTTAATTCAACTACCCTTTTACAATTATGGCAAAAATGTCCAAGAGGAATTACAGAGGACTTGGGATGGTACAGGGCCCAACTGTAAGCCTTCTTAAAAGGTGATGCCTTCAAGTCATTTTAGACACTTATGCTGCTGCACATCCACAGTCTAAGAAAGCAAAGAATATGTTTTAAAACATGTTATGTGAAAGCTGAACTTCCTAAGCTGCTAACGTATTTCTACAGAGGCTTTCTATAAATGTAGCATGTAAAATGTTTACTACACATTGTTTTCAAGAAGAACAAAATGGCAATGCACACTCTTCTTTAGTATTTATACTCTATATATTTCAGAAGAATCAAAGAGCTGATCTGATAATGCAGGTGACAAAATGTTTGCCTCACAAGCAGGAGGGCCTGAGTTCAATCCTCAAGACACGTATCAGAAAAGCAGGACATATAGTGGTGTTTGCTCATAATTCCAGAAGTGAGGAGCCCGAGAAAAAGGTCTCTAAGGCTTGATGGTCAATTTACTTGAACGAACTCCAGGCCAATGTGATACTTGGTCTCAAAACAAGTAAATAGACAAATACCATGAACAGCACCTGAAAAGCAGTGGCTAGAGTTGTTCTCTTGCTTTGGCATGCACATGCCCTGATGTTCACGAATGCCCACACAAACAGGCTTAATTGCAAATACACCCACATGTGTACACATGAAACATGTTGAATTACCTTTAGGAACATCAGTTCATTGTCTTCTCCACACATTGCTGTACATGGTCATAACAGACCATGTCACATTTGTTCTGATTCCCTTTTCTCTGTAGGGTATAGCAACCCCATTGCCAGCAGATTTTTTAGCTTTTTAGCTTTCTCACTATTAGTATCTAAATGAATTGGTTTGGTTTTTTTGTAAAAAAAAAAAAAAAAAAAAAAAAAAAAAAAAAAAAAAAAAAAAAAAAAAAAAAAAAAAAAAAAAAAAAAAAAAAAAAAAAAAAAAAAAAAAAAAAACTTGGTCATATCTTTCCACTGAGATAGAACATTTAATTTCTGTAGAACAAAGATAAAAATTTGGAATTTGGCTACTACTTTCTACTAAATTAGCTTTTCTTTATTATATTATTGTTTATAAATATCACAATGTTTTTATGCTTTCTTCTATTTCAGTAGATTTTGGAAAATTTGCCGTTTTCTAACTAAAAATTATTAGACATGAATTTTAAAGAGAAAATAGTCCATCAAGGATAGAATTTGCCTTTTGTGTTAGGCTTTGTTTTACTTTTCTCAATTGTTGGTCTTCAAATTGAGCTTACTAAATTCTCACAATGACATCATTCTTTCTGTCCAATCAACTTTCTCTCTAATTCTGGAGATTTACAGAGTTAACACTTGTTTATGCTTAAGCTGCCAGTGCTAAAGATTATAGGAAACCTATAATCGATCAGATATCTTTAGAGAGAAAACAAACAGACTGTGCTTATATTTTCATTCTGTGGTAACTTTTCAGAGTGCTGATACCTAAGGAAATACAAAAATCTGATTGTCAGAAAACGCTTGACCAAAATGGAGTTGGAATTAAACACAGGCTGGCATCCCCTAGGTCAAATTTGTAAAAAAAAAAAAAAAAAAAAAAAATGCTTTTTGTTTATAGAAAAATGAGAAATGGCAAAGTCATATTCTTTTTCATTTTAATTTTAAATCAGATACTCTTGTCACTAGAATCCATTAAATTATCACATCATCATCAGAATATGGATTTCTCTGCCCTAACATGTACTTTCTCTGTTGGAAAAAAAGTGTGGCAGCAGCCTCTTCTCACTTGACATAGTGTGCTCAACTACACTTTCTATTAGCAGAATCAGGGTCTTCCACTACAGTAGTTGAACTTTTCTCCAAAATGATGTTTTGAAATGCAAGAAATACCAAAATACTTAGACATCACCATGAAATTCAGCAACAACAAAACACTATTTGTGGATCCTTTGCAAAGGGGAACACTTAAGTTTTCATGACTTTGCAGACTCCTAGGACCACTGCATGGGCGTCTATATTTTAAGCTTTGTGTTTTGAATATAAAAGCTTTTGGTTGTTCATCTTTGCCAATTTTCAATATTTAATAAAATTTTGTGTTTTGGCAGATGATCAAATATGGTTACTGACTAACAAGATGAGGCTTGATGACCCAGATTGTTCAAAAAATCTATAGAATAATCATAATTCAAAGCACATTATTCCACAATTAAGAAGATTGGGCACATCTTCATTTGGCACATACACAGTTCAGCAGTTTATTTATAGAACAGTATTGTTCCTACTTCTCTCCCTCCTTGTGGAAACTGTTGTACATTTAAAGTGCTCATCTAATTGGCCTGGAAGAGCACCCTTTTTTCTTTCACATCATAATGCTGTTAGATAGGTAATCCATTTCGGGGCTCTCCTTCTGTGCTACTGTACTTACAGGAGCCTGTTGTGTTATTCAAGGGGATTCATAAAACATGTTTCTGAGACAAGAGAAATTACAGTGCTACTGGAACTTTGGCTTTTCTTTGCACTTTGAAAGCCTTTCCCTCAATGGCAGTGAGGCTGGTTTCCATCACCATTCTTGACTATCTACAGACTAACAGGGCAGAGCAGGGACTCTCTCAGGAAAGGCTTTAGAAAAGATGAGGTCTTTCGCGCTTCTTTAATGCCACCCCATGAACTTCCTCTCTCTGGAGCTGATCTCACTCCCTATGGCAACACATTGTTATTTTTAGCAGAAAGTACACCCCTCAAGGAGTAAGCTTCCTATGCCATCTGTTTATGATTTCAGCTATGTGTTTCCTGGAATCAACTGATGATGACATTAGAGGTTAATGCCTTCACAGGACTTTAATAAACTATTCTAACTCTGAATGATCGCACAATGGTAACACTACTGAGGACATCAAGGCATTTCATGGTCACTGTTTAAGGTAATGAATCTAGTTATCACTGTGGTAGACCTAAATTACCACCACTCAATTTATAATAAAGAAATAGAGTTCTGTGAGATTTATGATATATTCAAGTTCCTGTAGCTCCTGAGACATGAAAGAAGATAAAAGTACATCTCATTTTTGATAATTATAAAACTGTCTCCTATAAAACATGGACAGCCAGGAGCTTCATAAGGCCATGTTTCTCAAGTTCCTAACAAAGTCTCTGCATGGAATAATTAGCTCATGAATATAAATATTCATATCTTAAGAGCTTTATGCTTTTACTGAATATTCAGTTTAGTATCAAAAAAAAAAAAGAGTCCCCAGCCAGAAATTAAATTCTCTACCCAAGAAATCTGGGAAGTATTCTCTGAACTAGAAAGCATTTTTTTCTTAGCATTTCACTCATAGCCATTATAATTGTGTACTGAAATATGCACTATGTGGTTTCACTGAATATATATTCTGCTAATGCCATATTGATTATTCTTGATTTGATATCACAATTTGACAGATAAGGACATATCAGTCAGTAGAGATAAAAATAATTGTTATGTTCACTATGCTATAAGAGGCAAGGATGGGATTTCAACTCAGGTGAAACTGGCTTCTAGCTATTTACTACTTTGCTACCCCAACAGTACATGTTTGTGCATTCATTTTTTTTAGAAAATTCATCATTCAGTCTGCCCATGTGTTCTTAGGTCACCATCCCCAGAAATATACCGACTTTAGACTTTTGCTTATTTTTATGAGAGTCTGAAAACAGAAATCTGGTTTTTAGCTTATTCTCAAGAGTATCATTAAGTTATCTCATTTTTTATTATGAATAAAGTCACATTTTCTATCCGTGTATATCCTTATTCAAGGTCCCTTCCCCCTTCCACTCCCTCAGGTCACTCTCTCTTCTCCACATCTCCCTATCTCTTCCCCAGCATGGGCAGAAGGTCCCAAGGTCCCAATATTGCTCAGTTCAGCCTCCACTCCTGGCAAATCCAATTTTTTTCCCCCAACATGGAGAATGAGTCAGGTGTCCCTGTAGGGGGAGTGGGATCCAAGATGTCAGTCCAAGGTGTTTCAGATTCCACAGTGTTCAGTGGTTATGGTTTGCAGCTTTGACATGCTTTGCTTTTGGGTTTTTGTCTAAAGTCCACTAATGAGTGAGTTAATCCCCTGCTTATCCTTCTGGGTTTGAGATACCTTGCTCAGGAGGATATTCTCAAAATCCATCCAGGGTTATCTCAATTTTAGGAGCTTAAGAGAGGTGTAATAAAAAGAAGGAATAAAGGGAAAGAGAAAAATACTTTGCATGCTAGCACCTAATGCAAATAGCATATCAACATTCAAATGTGTTAGAACAGATAGCTTTAAAAGGTTTAGCCATTAGGGATTTTTTTCTTCCAGTAATACAGTCAATTGAAACTAGTTAAGATATTTTAATAGAAGTTTTCTTTTCATTAGAATTCTTTTAAGACTGGATATAGGCTCTAACTAATAAAGATAATCATAAAGTACTTTAGGGTCCTTCTTAAAGAAATGGGAGTTGAGTGGGGCATATTGCAGAATCTCCTTCTTAGATGAGAATTAAACTGACAGGATTTCTACTCACTACAAATAATTAAGTATAATGTCATTATGGAAATAAACTTTCAGAGCAGTAAATTCAGATACATCTCTATACAGGTAATAAATAAAGGTCCATAAAAATACATTCTTCTGATTAAAACTCAAATAATAGTGTGAACTTTTGCACATGAAAACCTCAGTGAACTCAGAAGCACATTTCCTTCAGTTTTATAGCCTTCCTTTAATAAAGTAAAATGATCATTCATATGTCCCACTCCTAAATGATATCAGTTAATCAGTTAAATCCACAGAAATTAGTCAATGTGACCTGAAATCCTTAATCAGCTTTTATCTTTTCGAAAGAATATTAAATAATGATGCATTCATATGTTCAGAATGTGATACTACTAACCGCTTATGGCACAAAATAAGATTTGGCTTCCATCTTATGAATGTTTTATGGTGTTTTGAGAGAAAGAGAGAGAGAGAGACAGAGAGAGAGAGAGAGAGAGAGAGAGAGAGAGAGAGAGAGCTCCTGATTCTGCAGAGAAGTAACAGGCATGGGAAAAGTTGATGACCAACTATTAGTTAATAGTGATATTGTTGCAACTCAGGGGGAGGAGAGAAAAGTGATTGTGTTGTCCCGAATTTCTCAATAATCTAGACTTCTGTGATAAGCGGTCCCTACAGCTGAGCTCTCTCAACAACCAGCTGTATTGGTGAAATAAGGCCATCTTTTGAATAAAACATACCTATCAAATGCTTTGTTCATATAATAAGTACCATCACGTGTATCCCACTAGCCAAATTATAGACTCCAAAGGCACTGTCTTTAAGAATGTTTATTTAAGTACTCTTGCTCGATTCCTAGCTCTTTGCAGAGCTGTAAAGAGACAAAGTAGAGAACAGGAGCTGCCACAGTGGTCCTGAAGATCTGTTTCGAGAATCCTAAAAAATTTTAACACACGTCTCAGGTTTATCAATAATGTATCAGAGACATATTTAAAACGTATTTATACCATCAGGAAGCTGATGTCAAGGTGGAAAGGGGACTTAATTAGTAAATTTCAAGTTAGATGAAAGAAGTTAAATGCTATATAAAATAAAATACATACAGGGGGAAAGAGGGAGTGAGGGGAGGAAGGGAGGGAGATAAGGAGAAAAGGAGAGACAGTAACCTTGTGCACTGGTGCTATTTGTGTCTTTCTGTATTTTGGAGTTTAGCCTTTAAGTTTTGTTTGCTTTTTGTTTTTAAGGAAAATAAGATACTTTATTTCTTGGAAAATTTTTATAACTTACATCAAATTATATATATATATACATACATATATATATATATATTGCTTCAAAGATAAAACAACCTCCTGGATACATATTTTGTGATACACATTTTAAAAACAACATAGTAAAATAAAATAATTCTGATTTTGTATGTGTGCCCACATAAGTAAGCATTGTTAAAACTATGTGTCATTGGTTTACTAAACATCATGAGTAAGACATTTCACATAAGTCATTTTATTTAAATCTCTATTTTTTTATTTAAAGCATTTTTTGCATATCTACCACTGTTACCCCTCTCTTCTCTCTCCCAGTTTCTCTCAGTCCTCCCTCACCCTCTCCCCACCCCATCCCTCCATCCAATCTCCAAGGAGGGCAAGGAGTCCTAAAATGGCTCAGTTCAGTCTGGCATGTCCAGTTTAGGCAGGTCAGAGTGCCTCATCCCTCATTCCAAGATTAAGGTTAGGTTAGGTGTTCTTCCAAAATATCAGTTCATGTACCAGAAACATGCTCTGATCCTACTGCAAGAGGCTCCACAAACTGCCCATTCCTTTTGACAGTAATCTAACTTTGGAGGGATTAGTTTTCATGTTGTTTCCATGAAGGTTTATCAGTGATTATTTCTGAGTCAGTGAGCTCCCAATAGCTAAGGTGAGCCATTCCTGTAAGTCTCCTCCTCATGACACTGATCCCTTTGCTCATATACTCTTTCCTCTCTCTCTTCAGCTGGACCTGGAGCTTGACCTGGTGCTTCTCTATGGATCTTTGTTTCTGCCTTTATCCATTGCTGGATGATGGTTCTATAATGACAATTAGAGTGGTCATTCATTTTATTATAGGGGATGTCCTGTTTAGGCATGATCTCTACTATTGCTTGGAGTCCTAGCCAGGGAAATCTTGAGTGTTCTTGGAGTTTTTCTTACCACCAGGTTTCTTTCTAACCCCACAGTGGCTCCCCCTATTAAGATACCAATTTCTTTTTTCTCCCTCTCTGTTGCTCCTCTCACTCAACCATCTCCTCTCATGGTTTGTTCTCACCTTCCCTTGCATGCTCCCATTTATGATCCCAATTTACTCAGGAGAACTTCTCTTTTTTTCCCTTCCCAGGGGATTCCTGGGTGTTTCTCTTAAGTTTTTCTGTTACCAAGCTGTTCAGGGATTATGGTTTGTAGCCTAGATATTTTCTGCTTTATGTCTAAAAATCACCTATAAGTGAGTACATGCCATGTCTATCTTTCTGGGCCTGTGTTAGCTCACTCAGAATGATACTCTCCAAAGACATCTATTTGCCTGCAAATTTTAGGGTGTCAGGACAGTTTTGGGGGATTTTGTTGTTGTTGGTACTGCTGAGTAGTACTCCAATGTATAAATGTACAACGATTTTTTTAAAATTTATTCTTTAGTTGAGGGACATCTTGGTTGTTTGCAGGTTCTGGCTATTAGGAAAAATGCTTCTATGAACATAGTTGAGCTAATGCCCTTGGGGTAAGAATGCACATCCTTTTGGTATATACCCAATAGTGGTATTACAGTGTAGAGAGCTGTGTTGTACCACGCCCTAAAGATGGTGCCGGTTTCCACCTTCCACCTTCCTGAGGGCGAGTGCTCTCGGGAGTAAACAACTCCTTATATGGCTGTAGGTGATGATGGTGGCTTGCATCTGCTTGCTAGGACCTATTGGCAATGTCCACATGGCTTACCGGGATTGGAGGCCCTAAGGGTATATAGCCATGAACGGGCTTCCCTCGGGGGTCAGAAGATTGTTCAGGGTCCTGAATAAACTGCTGAGAGAAGAATCCGGAGTTGTGTTCTTCCTTGCTGGTGAGGTTGGGCGCAACAACTGGTGGTCTGTAACGGGGAATCGCTCTGACAGATGACAGGATCCAGAACTCTCCACAGTCAAGGGGTATACCGGTAAGTCCCAGGTAATTGTGATCTGCCATTATAGCAGGCAGAACTCCATCTGTAGAGAAAGACAGAGGAGAGGGAGTTCACTGATGAGTGAGCGTTACCTCTCATCGCTGCAGACGCGCAGCAGGAATAGAGAAAATGAAACTGGGGCTGTTTGGCAAAGGCTCTGAGAAGATTCTGAAAACAAGACAGAAGGTATATAAAAGGATGGGTAACTCTACTTCACATCCAATTTTTCTAGCTCTACAGGAGCTGTTACAAACTAAAGATCTAAAAATTAAGGAAAGTATATTAGAGAGATTCTTACAAGAATGTGACATTGCAGCTCCATGGTTTGCTGTTAAGGGCAGTCTAACAGCGTCCTCCTGAGAGAAGTTAGGGCAAGATTTAGACTTTGCCTATGAGCAGGGAGCTCTAAAGGCAGGTGTGAGATCCATTTGGAGGGTGATTCGAGGCTGTTTTGACAATCAGAGGTGCTGTGAGGCAATTGAAGGGGGTTGGGCCGCTTTAGAACAGTTAAAAGAGGAAAGATCTGATGGGGCGCTCAGTGAAGAAGCAAGAAGCCTTAGAGCTGAAGGATCAGATTCCAGGGGAAACATTTACCCGGATTTAGAGGATTTTCAGCTTCTGAACCTTGAGAGCAGTAGTTATAAAGAAGACCTATCAAGGTCGGAGGAGTCAGGAGAGGAGAGAGAAACTAAGAAATTGATTTCAAAAAAGGGATAGAGGGAAAAAAGGCTAGCCCTGATGGAGCGCTTGCTTCCTGGGAAGCGTGGCCCCCTGCAGTCCACTCCCCCAGCTTACTCAGATGAAGGGGGTGACTTTGGCAGCCACAATCGGTCCTTCAACCCTACAGTATGGAGAAAAGTGAGACAGAAACTGGTGTCGGCATTCCCTGTATTCCAAGATCCCCAGGGGAATCATTACGAAGAGCCCCTGGATTTTAAAGTAATCAAGTCACTGGCCAAATCAGTAAGAACTTATGGCATTACCACCTCTTTCACAAATGGAAGCATTGAATAGACACTGCATGCTGCCCAATGGTTGGAGTGGTCTTGCATGCCTTAGTCCAGGACAGTATTTAGACTGGAGAGCATTTTTGATTGAGTTCGCTAATGAGGAAGCAGCAGCAAACCAGGCAGCTGGGAACCAGGCATGGGATAGGGACATGCTATTGGGACAGGGTCATTTTGCTAATCAGCAGACAGGCTACCCTGTGCAAATCTATGAGCAGGTCAATAAAATTGGCATCAAAGCCTGGAAATCTCTCTCAAATAAAGGAGAGGTGAGTGAGAACCTTACTAAGATCCTACAAGGATTCACTGAGCCCTTTTCTGATTTCGTGGCCAGACTATTGGAGGTTGCAGGCTGCATTTTTGGTGATCCTGACACTGCCATGCCTTTGATTAAGCAGCTAGTATATGAACAATGTATGAAGGAATGCCAAGCTGTCATTACCCCTTACAAAAATAAGGCACTTGAAGCCTGAATGAAGGTGTGCTGAGAGTTAGGGGGCCCTCTGACTAATGCAGGGCTAGCTGCAGCCATGGTGCAACTCACCAAGAAAAAGGGGAACAACGCAGGGGCTTCAGGTGCTTGCTTCCAATGTGGTAAAATAGGTCACCTAAAGCAGAACTGCCCTGACCAAGGAAATGGCACAAGGAGGGATGAGCCACGCCTTGTACAGCCCAGGTTATGCCCCAAATGCTGGAAGGGGAGGCATTGGGTGAATGAGTGCCACTCAGTTAGGGATGCAGAAGGACGGTCCATTGACAACCAATAAGCAGGGGCCTGTCCAAAAAACGGGCTGAGGGGCCCCTGTCCTCAGGGCTCAAAAATATATGGGGCAGTTACAGACGAGGCCAAGGGCCAATCACTAGAATGGTGGCCAATCCTGTGCCTCCCAAAAGACCGAAGAGAGCCACTATGGGCTCCACAGGGCTGGACCTCCGTGCCACCACCAGACTCATACTAATCCCTCAAATGGGGGTGCAGGTAATAGAGTCTGACTTTATAGGACCTCTGGAACCTGACACCATGGGCTTGTTGATAGGGCTATCATCCTCAGTGCTCTGAGGCCTTAGAGTTCTCCCAAGCATAATAGACCCAGACTATACAGGAACAGTGAAGATAATGGTGGAATCCCCAAAAGGGATTACTGCTATTTCTCCAGGTGATAGAATAGCGCAATTAGTGGTTCTTCCTAGCCTACATGGCTGCTACCCTGCCGCTCAGAAAGAAAGGGAAGAAGGGGGATTTGGGTCCATGGGCAGGGACTTGACATTCTTGTCCAGGGAGCTGGATCAGCAAACCATACTACTGCATTCTTCCAGAATCCAGATGAGAATTCATTTGATAATTGGATTCTGTGTGGAATTAATGGTAGTTGCTTGAATGCTGAACCCTTATTAATGATAAATGGAGGAGCCATTGGCATTGGCCATTTTGATTGCAATATTACCATGACCAATGAAGTAGATCAAAAGCCCACACAATTGTGTATGGAAGATAAAGATTGGGTACAGAATGTTACCTATTTACCTACTCCTGTGTGTGTTATTCCTCCCTTTTTGTTTATAGTTAGTAAGTTTGAGCCCATTCAGTATAGGAGTGAATCTTGCTTTTATACTCAATGCTGGAATGCTACTGAGTTTTCCTTTGCTATTTGTGACCCACATGCTACACTGGGTACTGGTCCCGGTGGTGGCTCCCCATGGGATGAGTCACTTTAGATCTAGAAGAGACTTTGGAATTACAGTCGCCATAATCACAGCCATTTCATTGGCTGCCATAGGAGCCACTACTGCTGCCATAGCCATGAGCCATACCATGCAGACTGTGCAGACTTTGAATGCGGTCTCGGCTAATGTAGTACAGGCCCTAGACATACAAAAGAATCTTATTGCACAGTTAAAAGGGGGCTTGATGGTTATTAATCAAAGGATAGACCTGGTCCAAGAGCAGATTGATACTTTTTGGCAGCTGGCCCAGCTAGGCTGTAAATGGAAGTTTCCAGGATTATGTGGGATTAGTGTACAATATGAGAATTTTACTCATGCTGTAAATTTGTCTAAGCAGTTGTCAAGTTATCTTTTAGGAAATTGGACTGGTGAGTTCAAAAATTTGATGACTCAGCTGAGAGTGGCCATTGTGACCATGAATTCTACCATAGTGAATGCGGACCTGGCAGAAGGACTGGCATCCTGGTTCTCCACCGCTGTGGATTACCAGAAAGAGTGGGCAGGAATGGGAGCTCTGGCGAGCCTGATGGTGCTGATATTCCTAGTTTGCCTGTGATGCATTTGCTGTGCTAGGTTCCTTCAACATCGCAATGCAGCCATGGTTGTCCAAGTATTTTCAGCCATTGGAGCCAATCAGTCCCCCCAAGTTTGGTTGGCCTCCCTAAAGGAGAAGCCTTAAGAATGTTTTGCAGGATGCGAGGCTTAGCACTGCACATGAGCACTCTGGCTTATGGGAACTCATGAGGAGTATGTCTGGTTGCATGCAGGTTGACACCCAACTGCCTGCCTCTGTGAAAAAGGGTGTTGGACGGGTCAGGGATTGTCTGGGTAGATGGCACCCGGAGCAATACCTGTACATGTTCCTTTCACACTTCAGAGACTAGACCTCTGCTTCTGCCTGCCTTTTTTTTAATAAAGAAGGGGGGACTGTAGAGAGCTGCATTGTACCGCACCCTAAAGATGGCCAGTTTCCACCTTCTGCCTTCCCAAGGGCAAGTGCTCTCAGGAGTAAACAGCTCCTTATATGGCTGTAGGCGAGGATGGTGGCTTGCTTCTGCGTGCTAGGACCTATTGGCAATGTCTATGTGGCTTATTGGGATTGGAGGCCCTAAGGATATATAGCCATGAGCGGGCTTCCCCTGGGGGTCAGAAGATTGTTCAAGGTCCTGAATAAACTGCTGAGAGAAGAATCCGGAGTTGTGTTCTTCCTTGCTGGTGAGGTTGGGCGCGACATTGCAGAATCATTGGGGATTGATTACCAGTTTTCTGAGGAACTGCAATACTGATTTTCAAAGTGGCTGTACAAGTTTACACTTCCACCAGCAATGGAGGAGTGTTCCCCTTGCTGTACATCCCCTCCAGCATAGGTTGTCATCTGTGTTTTTTATCTTAGCCATTCTGACAGGTATGAGATGGTATCTAAGAGTTGTTTTGATTTTCATTTCTTTGATGGCTAAGGATGTTGAGCAATTCTTTGTTGGGAATATTTTGTTTTATTCTTTCAAATATTGTTCCAATTTAATAGTTTCTGAAATCTAATTCCAGCAAACAAAATAATAAATAGAGATTTCATACTTCTCATAAAGACAGCTGATATTAAAATAATGAGAAAAGAAGATTCTAGAATAGTGCTGAGAAAATGGAATGCTTGCACACTGTTGGTGAATCTTAAGTTATTCTAGCTAGTGGAAATATAAGTACAACAAAGATAAAAGTACACAGTTCTAGAGCCCAATAATCTCCCTCCTGGGCACTTACTCTGCAGATCTGAAGTCAGTTTGTAGAAGAGATGACTTTACTTCTATGCTCACTGAAGCACAATTCACAATAGCAAAGGCTGAATTCAAACTGCATCCATCAATTAAGTGAATAAAGAAAATGTGATTTTATTTATGGTATACATGTATATATTCATGTATATATGTTTGTACTTACATTCATTTAAATTAGACTGCTGTGGGATAATGCTCTTGTATACTATAAAGATTTGTCACTTGTATTGGTTTAAGAAAATGCTGATTGGCCAGTAGCCAGGCAGTAAGTATTGGCGGGGTGACCAGACTAGTAGAATTCTGGGAAGAAGAAAGGCAGAGAAGCAGTCATTAGCCAGATGCAGAGGAAGCAAGATGAGAATGCTGGACTGAGGAAAGGTACCAAGATGTCTGGCTAAACATAGGTAATAAATATGGGTTAATTTAAATGTAAGGGTTAGTCAGTGGCTGAGTATTTATATGTAACATTAATTATAATATATTTATAAGTAATATTAAGCCTCCAAGTCAATTATTTGGGAAGCAGCTGCTGGTTATTTGAAGATTTCACTAAATTATGCTGGCTCTTCTTAATCACAACTGATTCCTCAGCTCCAGCTAACCGGCACCATTGTCCCAGCAATGCAAAAGGTTCACTTCAGTGATTCTGCTGCCTTGTTAATAAAGGCCAATTCATCAGCTCTAGCTGACCAGACACCACAGATTCTTTATACAGAAGGCCAAGTAGAGTCGTTGGTTTCCTGTGAAACCTCATAAGCCAGTCCTCCATTATCTGTACTGCTCTCAACATCCTTTTATTTTCTTTTTTTATTATAAATAAAGTCATATTTTTTATCCATATATCCCCTTGTTCAGACTTCCTTGCTCTTCCTGGCCCTCCCAGTCACTCACTCTTCTTGACCCACCACATTATCACCTCCCTAGCAAAGGCAGGAGGTCCCAAAGTCCCAAGGTGGCTTAGTTCAGCATCCACTCCAGGCAGATCTCTTTTCCTCACCCCAACATCCAGGCTGGGTCAGGTGTTCCTCTGGAAGGAATGGACTTCAAGGTACTGGTCCAAGGTGTTTCAGATCCCAAGTTATTCTATGTTGTGGTTTGCCATTTGGACATGCTTAGCTTTTTGGTTAAGGTTCACTAGTGAGTGAATACATCCCCTGCTTATTTTTCTGGGTTTGTGATAACTTGCTCAGGAGGATATTCTTCAAATCCATCATTTGCCTGCAAATTTTAAGATATTATTTTTTCTTACTGCTGAATAGTACTCCAATAGTACCACAGTTTGTTAATACATTGTTTAGGTGAGGGGCATCTAGGTTGTTTCCAGGTTCTTGCTATTACAAATAAGGCTACTATGAACATAGTTGAGCTAATGCCATTGGAGTGCAACTGTGCATCTTTAGGGTATACACCCAGAAATGGTAATGCTGGGTACTTGGGAAGATTGATTCTCAGGTTTCTGAGAAAGCACCATACTGCATTTCAGAGTGACTGAACAAGCTTACACTCCCACCAACAATGGAGGAGTGTTCCCCTTGCTCAGCACCCTCTCCAGCATAGGCTGTCATCTGTGTCTTTTATCTTAGTCAATCTGACAGGTATCAAGTGGTATCTCAAAGTTTTTTTGATTTTCATTTCTCTAATGGCTAAAGATGATGAGCACTTTTTCAGGTGCCTTTCAGTCATTCGTAATTCGTCTGCTGAGAATATCCTTTTTAGTTCTGAACCCCATTTTTTGATTGGGTTATTCAAGCTTTTGAGCTATAGTTTCTTGAATTCTCCATATTTTTTAGTGATCAGTCCTCTGTCACTTGTAGGGATGATGGAAAACTTTTCTCATTCTGTAGGCTATCATTTTGTCTTATTGACTGTATCCTTTGCTTTACAGAAGCTTCTCAGTTTCAGGAGGTCCCACTTATTGATTGTTATTCTTAGTGTCTGTGCTACTGGTGTTACATTTAGGAAGTGGTCACCTGTGCCAATGCGTTGGAAGGTATTTCCCACTTTCTTTTCCATCAAGTTCAGTGTGGTTGGGTTTATGTTGAGGTCTTTGATCCACTTGGATTTGAATTTTGTACAGACTTGAATCTATTTGCAATTTTCTACATACAACTACCCAGCTATAACAACACCACTTGTTAAAGATAATATCTTTTTTCCATTGAATGTTTTGGGCCTCTTTGTCAAAGACCAGGTGTTCATGGGTTTTTGGGTTAATGCCTGGAATCTCAATTTGATTCCATTGATTCACAAATCTGTTTTTATGCCAGTACCAGGCTGTTTTTATTACTGTAGCTCATAGTATAACTTGAAGTTATGGATGATGATGCCTCCTGAGGTTCTTTTGTTAAGTAAAATTGTTTTAGCAATCTTGGCTTTTCTGTTATTCCAAATGTAATTGACTTGTGTTTTCAAGGTCTGTAAAATATTGTGTTGGGATTTTGATGGGAAGAGCATTGAATCTGTAGATTGCTTTGGGTAGAATTGCCATATTTACTATGTTGATCCTACTATCCATGAACATGAGAAGTCTTTCCTCTTCAATTTTTTTCTTCAGTGATTTAAAGTTTCTATCAAATAGATCTGCAACTGATATCATCTTCAATTTCTTTCTTCAGTGATTTAAAGTTTTTGTCAAATAGATCTGTCACTTCTTTAGTTATAGTTACTCCAAGGTATTTAGTGCTACTTGCAGCTATTATAAAGGATGATGATTCGCTTGTTTCTTTTTCAGCCCTTTTATCTTTAGTGTATAAGAGGGATAATTATTTCTTTTAGTTAATCTTGTATCCTGCTACCTTGCTGAACGTGTTTATCAGCTGTAGATGTTTCCTGGTAGAATTTTGTGGATCACTTATATATCATTTGGAAATCATATCATTTCCAAATAGAGATTGTTTTACATCTTCTTTTCTAATTTGTAGCCCCTTAATCTCTTTTCATTCTATTATTGCTTTAGGTTAAATTTTGAGAACTATATTGAATAGAAAAGGGGAGAGAAAACATCCTTGTATGGTTCCTGATTTTGTGGGATTGATTTGAGTTTTCTCCATTAATTTTGATGTTGACCCTTGGCTTCTTATAAATCACCCTTATTATATTTAGATATTTTCCCTGTATTCATGATCTTTCCAGGACTTTTATCATAAAGGAGTGTTAGATTTTGTCAAAGACTTTTTCAGGATATGATCACATGGCTTTTTCCCTTCAATTTGTTTATATGATTGGTGACATTTATGGTTTTTCATGTGTTGAACCATCCCTGTATTTCTGGGATGAAGCCTATTTGATCATGGTAGATGATATTTTTATATGTTGGTGTATATGGTTTGCCAGATTTTTGTTAAGAATTTCAACATCAATACTCATGAGGGAAATTGTTCTGTAATTTTCTTTGTAGGGTCTTTGAGTGGCTTGGTTATTAGGGTAATTGCGGCCTCATACAAAGAGTTTGGTAATATTTCTTCAGTTTCTACTGTGTGAAATAGTTTGAGGAGTATTGGTGTAATGCCTGAATCTCAGTCACTCAGACAGATCACAGGAGACAGAGATGTCTGAAATGCAACAGCAAGGTTTACTGTTAGCTCACTACAAGCCTAGGCAGGGAGTTTGTTCTCTGCACTGCACCCCATGAGTGCAGTGCAAGGAAGAGCTGAGCATTCCAAGTTGCACAAGCTTTCTATAGGCAAAAACCACAACACAGGTTACTTTGGGTCAAGGGCACAGCTGTACTGTGAATGAACTCATGCTTAGGGACTTTTTACAGCTTAACATTCCTGAACCCCACCTGGATATTGTGGCTGGCATGTTTTTACTGCCCTAGGGTTGTATCAACTAGATGTCCTTAGTGCTTAGCTCATTCTCTCCTAGAACTGGGCAAGCCCCTGCCAGGAATGTGAAACTGAACTCTATTTTCTCTCTATGGCTCTTAGAATTCAAAATGACATTTCTTGAACTAAGTTTACTCTTTTCATTCCCCTATTTTCTTTTTGGTTACTGTCCCTATCATAGGACTCTGACAATAGGCTCATAGAAGTAGTCTATCTGGAAGATGGTCTTGTGCCAGCACTTTCAGGCCCAAACTGATCTGCAAGGTCTCACAGGAGCAGCTTGGACCTGACTTGCAGGGCCAAACTCTAGGCTGTTGGGAGTTTTTCTCTCCTATGCAAGAAGGTTTCCTTTTAACTTAGCATTTCAACCTGTTATGGGCCGGGAATGATGGGTGTAGTTTCTCTATATTATTGCTTCAAGCTGACACTGAAGTGTTTTTGTTAGCAACCAAAAAGGTTGAAAAGCTAGTAAACGAATTGAGCTCCAGATCTTTTGTCAGGGGCATGTAGCTGTCTGACCTAGTAGCCAAGAGACAGGAAAAAAACCCACATTGGTAGAACTGGTCCACATACTTCCAGCAAGTTCAGAGCTCCTTTCCAAGTAGAAATCTGTTGAGATACATTAAAACTGGGAACAAAAGTTAGAATTTAAATCCTAGGCCCAGTCTTAGTAATTTGGGAAGGAGAGGAATCTCCAAACCAGGAGAGAAAAGTATCGTCCTTAGGAACGGACAGGTGGGAAAAACTTAGGTTGTACTTATCTGGAATCCTTTTGGCCTCTGTGAGATGGATCCAAATTCTTTGATTCTCTGAAGCTCATACAAATTACAAAAATACATAATATTTTTAGCTATATTAGTATTACTAATCAGTTTTTATAAAATGAGCTTGAAATCTGGCTATCACCTTGCAGAAGAATCTGATTGTCTGATTCTACCAAGCTGACAAAGTTATAAATAGCTGTCAGTACTAGCAGAGATCTGAGAAGGATAAATTACACCTAAGTGCAGACTGAGCAGCTTTTGAATCTACTAAAACCAACAGAGACCAGTCCATACCTAGTTAGCCATACCCAGGTATCCTCCTAGTTGTAAGCAGAAGTATCCAAACAGCATCAATCTTTAGCTGCCAGGCCTTTAAGGTGGGAACTTTTCCACACAGTAGAGGGACATATGGGAGAAGACTGACCTTACTTTGTCTAGGCAATAGGGTTCAATCAATTCTACAATGTCCTGCAGATCTAGGCTGGGTTCCTGGTGACAGGCAGGCATTGTGCTATGGCATCTTGCCCAGGCCAGCACTGCTACAATACAGACAGAGATCTCCTGGTGTCTCATAATTTTCTTTGGAGACCTTGGGCCACTGTTAGAATCTGGAAGTCTCTGTCTGTCTGATATAATGCTTTTAAACAAACATTTTAAATGTCATATTCTGCAGATCTCTGAAATATGAGGGCTGCCCAGGTGTATCTGAATAGAAAAACTTTGTTTCTACTTACTTGTAAGCTCAACCCTAAAAACTTATACAAGGGACTAAATAAAATTTATCCCTGTGGTTAATCACAGTACTTATCATGGCTACAATTAAGGAACTTTGACTATTTATAAGAATGACTAACTGCTTGTGTTTCCTAACAACCTTTAATGCGTTAGCAGCTTTCATAAAACTGGCAATTTACAATTTATTTCTTCAGGTTTAACCATAAACTTATGTTATTGAATTGAAACTTTTCTTAGTATCAAAAGTAAAAACTTTAATATGACTCAGTTTATCCAAATAGCTTAAGCTTAACAAAGTTAGCTAAGACAAGGAGTTTAGAAATATATTCTTGAGCCTGGATAGAACTTGAGTAGGGAGAGACTTTTTCTAAACCACTGGTTTTCAGTTTTCCTAGTGGTTTGACCTTTTAATATATTTCCATAAAGTAGTGACTCCTCCCATTATAATTTTTTTTAATCTCAGAAGAGTAGAAACTCAAGGCTTGTTGTTTCCTTAGTCTAGAAGAAGATACAATGAACAGAGAGCTTATTAGGATTAAGAAATAGACTCTTTAACCTAGACATGTCTTTCTAAACAATAGTTATATTCACAAATATAGACTTGGATTCAAGTTACATATAGACATACATATAAATTTAAAGTTAGCTTACATTCATATATAGTTAAATCTAAGTCACGTACATGTTCATAGAACCATACATATGTCATAAACATTTTATAGTGAAAAATCATCAGCTATTTCTAAAATAAAGAAATATCAAACAGAATTAACCCAATATGGATAAACTTTTTAAACTATGTTATAGTTTCTTTTTAAATTCAGTATCTGCAGGTATGAAAAACCACAGCAAACAAAAGCCTCGTCACCTCTGGCCTTCTATAACATTCTATATACTTTCAGTCTGTCTCTCTGATTCCTTACTTCAAACAATTTTTTTCCTTTCCCTCTATTATCCCAGTCTTCTACCTTCTCTATCATTTTCTGGACAATATAAAAACTTCTATCAAAGTCTTTCTTGTGGTTCTCTTCAGTAGTCTAAAAAATATTGTATGACTACAATATTTTAAATAACAATTGAAACATGCATACACTGTAGCAGCATATGATCAACATGAAGCATGTGAAACTAGCAGTAGCTTTTTTTCTTTCTATCTTAACTAATAATAGTTTGTAATGAACCCCTCTTAAATATGACATATATTTATGACCCATTGGATCTGAATAATCAAAGCAGCCCTGGCTACAGTGTTATAACACAGTTCTGGTGTAGATTAGCAACCATAGGTAGTGACTCTCTACTCTTACAGTCAAACTTGGTCAGGTTTGGAGATCAGCCCCCAAGGAAGGTCATGCAAGCCCTACCCACCAGCATGGGAACAAAAGATTGTTGACCCTAGCAATAATGGCTGCCAGACTTGTGGTTGACCAAAGATGGCAATAACTGAGCCATTCAGCTGACTAAAAATGCAATCCAAAATGGAACCTTATCTAATAATTTTTATCACTGTGTCAGCATTATCCACATCAAAAAAAAAAAAGAAACAAAAAACAAAAAAAAAAAAAAAAAAAAAAAAAAAAAAAAAAAAAAAAAAAAAAAAAAAAAAAAAAAAAAAAAGCATTTGAACTCCTGCTAACTTCTGATCCCTGACCATAAGTGCAGTCACAGCAGCTGTGGGTGGTGACCAACTGCTATTGAGAACAGAGAGAGCAAAAATATTTAAACCATTTCTATCTCAGCCTTATGCTTTTAACAAAATTAGAAACACATCAGAACAATATATATAACTTTCTTGAGAAACCAGCAAAACTTCCCAAAAAGACAAATAGAACTTTTTAACCAGAAACAGAACCAGATGAGCAGGTAACTTCTGAGTTACAAAACATGCATACACACGAGTCTAAACATTAAACATGTATACTGTGCCCACATTTTCCATGCACTTACATATTCATCAATAGGAACATTTAAAGGGTGATGCACATGAAGGCTGACACAGTTTCTAGGACTCTGCCACAGAAAGCTGGAAAGTGAGACAGATCCACAATGGCACAGCAGGTGCTCATCTGTTTGTCTCTCTTTTCAGTCCATTCCGTTGGCCAGGTATAGAGTCTCCACAGGGTCTCAGCAAGTCCCAGACTAGACATGCCAGGAAGGGCCTGATCATGGTGGAAGCTGAGAATAAGCCTCACACAGACATGTTGCTTTGGGTGCAGCCTAGTGCTGCCCAGAGCAGGCCCACAACTGGAGACAGCTCCTCCTCCAGGTGCTTCCAAGCAGTACTTCCTTTCTGCCATACAAAGGAAAGACTAGCAGAAACACCCTTCAGACAAAACAAGGGCAAGGGCCCATAACCAAGTGACAGAGTATCAGAGACCCTCTCAGATGAAAGAGGAGACAAGGACAATTAAAACATCAACATGACCTGACAGTTCTTGGGACAAAGCCAAAGCAATCCCTCTCCCTAAAGGGAGGAAGATACCCAAAGACACTCCTGAATTGGAAAACAGACCTGTCCGTTCCCAGTCAGGGGTTAGTAAAAACAAATGGCCACTCCATGCATGTGACCTCAAATGGAGAGGTACCTCCAGCAGGATCCCCCTCACTCAAAATAGGGTTCAGAAATGTCACTCTACCCTACAGGATCACTGTCATGGCTGCTTTGGCTGCAGTGACCCTCACAGTTACTACAAATCAGCTGAGACAAAACAAGAGAAAGTAACAGAGAGAGACAAACACAAGAATGAGTGCTCTTACTGGCCTGTGGCAAAAAAAAAAAAAAAAAAAAAAAAAAAAAAAAAAAAAAAAAAAAAAAAAAAAAAAAAAAAAAACCGTTCAGACCCCTCAGGGGTCTCAGTGGGGTCTCTTGGGATCCCTGAGGAGCCCCAGAAATATAGTGTCTAAATATCAGTCACCCAAAGAGACCACAGGAGACAGAGGTGTCTGAAATGCAACAGCAAGGTTTGTTGTCAGCTCACTACAAGCCTAGGCAGGGAGCTTGTACTCTGCACTACACCCTATGAGTGCAGTGCAGAGAAGAGCTGAGCTGAGCACCCCAAGTTGCATAAGCTTTCTATAGGAAAAAACCACAAGGCAGGGTTACCTGGGGTCAAGGGCACAGCTGGACTGTGAATGAACTCATGCTTAGGGACTTTTTACAGCTTAACATTCCCGGACCCCCACCTGGATGTTGTGGCTGGCAGGTTTTGTACTGCCCCAGGGTTATATCAACTAGATGTCCTTAGTGCTTAGCTCATTCTCTCCTACAACTGGGCAAGCCCCTGCCAGGAATATGAAACTGAACTGAATGTGAAATGACAGCTTCAATTTCCTTTAGGTTATAGCTTTGTTTATGTATTTAACCTGATCTTCATTTAATTTTGGTAAACGGTACCTGTCCAAAAAGCTGTCCATTTCTTCTAGGTTTTCCCATTTTGTAGAGTACAGATTTACAAAGTATGACCTGATAATTCTCTGGATTTCTTGTGGGTCTGTTGCTATGTTCCTCTTTTTGTTTTAGATTCTGTTGATGTGGATTCTCTCTCTCTCTCTCTCTCTCTCTCTCTCTCTCTCTCTCTCTCTCTCTCTCTCTCTCTCTCTCTGCTTTTTGGTTAGTTTGAATAAAGGTTTATCTATCTTGTTGATTTTCTCAAGAACCAACTTTAATTCATTGATTCTTTGTATTGTTCTTTGTGTTTCAATTGTATTGATTTCAGCTCTAAGTTTGATTATTTACTGCCATCTACTCCTAGGTGAGTTTGCTTCTAAATGTTCAAAGGCTTTCAGCTGTGCTGCTAGTTCTCTAATGTGGGAGTTCTCTAGGTATTTCATATAGGTACCTACTGCTATGAATTTTCCTCTTAAGACTGCTTTCATTGTGTCCCACAAGTGTGTGGATTCATTTTCATTAAATTCTAGGAAGACTTCGTTCTTTCTTAATTTCTTTCTTGACCCAGAGGTGGATCAGTTGAGTGATATTTAATTTCCATAAGTTGATAGGCTTTTTGTGATTTTCGATGTTGTTGAACTCTAACTTTAGGCCCTGGTGGTCTAATATGATACAAGAGATTATTTCAATTTTTGGATCTATTTACATTTGCTTTATGACCAATTATGTGGTAAATTTTAGAGAAATTTTCATGTGGTGCTGAGAAATATGTATATTCCTTTGCATTTGTGGTAAAGCTTCTGTAAATATCTATTAAATCCATTTGCATCATAACCTCTGTTAGACTCTTTATTTCTCTGTTGAGCCTCTGTCTGGCTGACCTATCCAAGGATGAAAGTGTGGTACTGAAATTTCCCACTATTAGGGTGTGAGAGCTGATGTAGGATTTGAGCTTTAGAAGTGTTTCTTTTACATAGATGGGTGCTCTTATATTAGGGGTATAAATATTCAGGATTGAAATCTCATTTTGATCAATTTTTCCTTAGATGAATAGGTAATGTCCATCCCGGTCTCTTTTAATTGATTTTAGCTTGAAGTCTACTTTGTTAGGATGACAACACCAGCTTTTTTTTTTTTTTTTTTTTTTTTTTTGGGCCATTTGATAGGAAAATCTTTTCCCAACCCTTTACTCTGATCCAATGTCATCTGCCTTTAAGGTTGAGGTATGTTTCTTGTATGCAGCAGAAGGATGGCTTCTATTTTTATATTTAGTGTGTGTCTTTTTATAGGAGATTTGAGTCCATTGATATTAAAGGATATTATTGACCACTGATTTATATTTCCTGCTATTCTTGGTGGTAGCTTGTATGTATTTCCTTTCTCTGGCCTTTTCTTATGTGGGATTACTGATTGTTTGTGGTTTCATGGTATTTCTGGGATCCTGAGGTTGGAGATTTCCGTCCAATACTTTCTGAAGGGCCAGATTTGTAGATAGGTATTGTTTAAGTCTGACTTTGTAGCGAAATATCTTGTTTACTCCATCTATGATGATTGATAATTTTTCTGGGTATAGTAGTCTAGATTGGCAGCCATGCTCTTTTAGTGTCTGTATAACTTCTGACCAAGACCTTCTTATTTTCATTGTTTCTATTGAATAGTCAGGTGTTATTCTGATGGGTCTGCCTTTATAAGTAAGGTGGCCCTTTTCTTTTGCTGCTCTTAAAATTTTTTCTTTGTTCTGTATATTTTGTGGCTTGATTATTATGTGGCGAGCAGACTCTTTTGGGGGGTCAAATCTATTTGGTGTTCTTTAAGCTCCTTGTATCTTTATAGGCATTTTCTTCTGTAGGTTAGGAAAGTTTTATTCTATGATTTTATTGAAAACATTATCTGTGCCTTTGAGCTCGTATTCACCGTCTTCTATCCCTATTATTCTCAGGTTAGGTCCTTTCATGGTGTCCCAAGTTTCCTGAACATTTTGCGTTATGGCTTTTTTTGTTTCCTGTTTTCTTTGACTGATGTATCTATTTCCACTATTGAGTCTTCCACTCCAGAGATTCTCTCTTCCATCTCTTGGATTCTGCCTGTTATGCATTTATCTGTAGTTCCATTTCTTTTCTTCAGATTTTCTATTTCTACCTTTGCCTCATTTTTTGCCTCTTTTATTGCTTCTATTTCAATTTTTAGTTCTGCAAATGTTTCTTTGATTTTTTTTTTGTTTTCCTTTTCTTGGTTTTATTTCAAGGATTTGTTGATCTCTTCCAATTTTTTCTTTGTATATTCTTCTACAATTTTTTATATCCTCTTTGAAGACTTCAATAATCTTTATAAAGGTGTTTTGCTGTTTTTTTTCTTCTGTTTCTTCTCCATTGCTCTGTTCAGGTCTTGTAGTTGTAGAACCATCAGTTTCTTCTGGTGTTGCCTTGTCATTCTTTGTATCGTTATATGTATTCTTGCACTGGTGTCTGCCCATGGCTTCAGCGGTTCACACTTAGTCACCTCATCACCAATTGTGGTTAGAGGGCTTTTGTGTCTTCTGTCTGCTGTGAGAAAGGGGTCTGTTCAATCTCTGACTCAGCTCTGGACAGTGCTTGGAGCTTCAAGGTCCCCAATTCCTATCTGATGAGGCAATTTGCCCTGGAGATGGGGCTCAGCCAGGCAAGTTAGATGTCCCTAGAGGAGGCTCCTCATAGCTAAAGCCTAGGGCCTGTCTGCTGGCAGAGCCTGAGATCAGCACCATTTGCTGAAGACACTATCTTTTTTCCATTGTATATTTTTGGCCTCTTGACCAGGTGTTCATAAGTGTATGGATAAGATCAGGATCTTTCATTCATTTCCATTGATTCCCAAGTGTGTTTTTATACCAGTATTAGGCTATTTTTATTACTGTAGCTCTAGTATAGCTTGAAGACAGAGATGATGGTACCTCCTAGAGTTCTTTTATTTAACAGGATTGTTTTGTCAATCATGGGTTTCTTATTATTCTATATGAATTTGAATATTGTTCTTTCAATGTCTAAAAATTATACTGGGATTTTGAAGGTGATTGCATTGTGGATTGTTGTTGGTAAGATTGACATTTTTACTATGTTGATTTTACCTATCCAGGAGTATAAGAGATCTTTCCATTTTCTGATATCCTCTTCAATTTCTTTCTTCAATTCTTGTAAAACAGGTCTATCACTTTTTTGGTTAGAGTTACCCCAAGATATTTAATGCTATTTGTAGCTATTTTAAAGGATGATGTTTTCCTGAATTTTTTTCAGTCTTTATCATTCGTGTATAGGAGGGCTGGGCTGTTGATTCTTTTTAAAGTTAATCTTGTACCATGCTATATTGCTGAAGATTTTTTTTTTTTAAGTTTTAGAAGTTTCCTGGTAGAATTTTGGGGATAACTTATGTATGCAGATGTTTGTATCATCTGCAAATAAACATAGTTTGATTTACTCCTTTCCAATTTGTATCTCCATTAATCTCCTTTTGTTGTCTTATTGCTTTAGCTAGAACTTCAAGAACTATATTGAATAGATAAGAGAATAGATGACTATAATATGAGTTTCTGGGCTGTTGGGCCTGTGGCCTATACCTGCAGACCCACAGTCCCACACATACATACAGATGCTTATAATAATTACATGCTTCTTGGCCTATGGCTCAGCATATTGCTAGCTAGCTATTGTAACTTAACTCAATCTATTTACATTAATGTGTCTTGCCATGTGGCCCATGCTTTACCTGAATTTCTTTACATATTTCTCCCTTGAAGGCTGGATATCATCTCCCTTGTCTTCATGCTTCTTTCCCTTTATCTATGCTCATATTTTCTGCCTGCTTATAAGGTACTCTGCCATAGGTATAAACAGTTACTTTATTATCCAGTGGTATTTCACACCATGCAGAAAGACATCTCACATCACTCTTCCTTTTCTGTCTAATCAATAATAAAGGTTTCAATTTTAACATAGCAAAATTACATAGAACAAAACAGCCATCTAGCAAGAATTAGAGTTATAATAGTCTATTTGTATTTTTTAAGTTTGTTTTTTTATTTTTTATTTATTATGAATAAATTCATATTTTTTATCCATGTAAGTCTTTGTTCAAGCTCCCTTCCCCCTCCTGCCCCTTCCAGTTACTCTTTCTTCTCCACAGCACTTTATCTCCTTCCCAGCAAGGACAGGAGGTCCCAAGGTACCATTGTGGTTTAGTTCAGCATTTACTCCTGGAAGATCTGCTTTCCTCACCCCAACATCTATTTGTATTTTTAAAATATTAAAAAATATATTATCAGAGTCCAAGGTTTCATTTCTAATTTACCTTTTATTAGATATGGAAAAGAATAATTGTAACCATCTAACTGTCAACTACATCAAACAGAATGGAATGATATAATATTACCCAAGTAAACAGGAAGTGCAAGCAACTTCCAAAATCCAGAAATGACAGAGATGACATCTGGAAAGTCATTCAAAGTTCCTTTGTAGTGAGGGGCATCAGTCTTCCGCCTACATGCCTAGAGTCTGTGGCATACCTTTTAGTGCATCAGAAAATTTGAAGGACTGCTCTGCTCATTATGGCATAAATTGTTAATAACTTCTTCTTGTGTCCTAAAGGAAGTCTAGTAGTTTCCTCTGTGAAGCAGGAACTTGAAGGACCATTTTGGTTTGCTTTGCCAAAATTCAAAGGTTATTTTCCTATGGATACTGCATGTCCAGTTTATACAGCATACTGTCAGTCAGCCAATTACAAAAGCACTCTATTGTCCAATGGCTAAATTTTGCCACAAAGAAAGTAAATTCCATATGGAGATTCTTCAGTGTCCATTATTCTCTTGAAGTAGATGTGTGCTGCCAGGAGCAGACCTGTCTCACTGTCCAGAAAATCTAAGTTTTTGAAATATTGTAAATGCCATATTCTGTAGGTCTTTGAAGTATTTGAAGATTATCTATCCAAGTATATCTTTATATATCTACAAAAATATAATCAACATGACTATAAATTTGGTTATCAAAGATGACTATTTACCTGCATTTCTTAATTATGCATATAATTTTAAAAGAATTACATAGACATATTATAAGCAAGAGTAGAAATACACATATAGTATAACAAAACTAACCTTAAATTTATTTCAATAAACAAAAATCCATACCAATTTAAAATATTTTGAGATTAATAGCTGTTTTTTTTTGGACTAAAGTAAATTTAATAATCTATCATTTTTTAATCATTCCTATATCATATCCCCCTTTTTTCCCTGAAAAGAAATTGACTATGACCATTAACTATTTATAATGAAAACAAACATTCATAAACAATATTTTTGGAATTTGGACATAGCTTTCCATTACTATGTCCTGCTTATTGAGAGGGTGCTGGTGATCTTATAGGAGCCCTGAGACTGGCTCTTCCTAGTTGACAGCCTTAAAGCTGATGTGGACACCTCTTCCCAGCAGACATTTTTCAGGTGATATTCTTTGATTAAACCATATTAGCCTAGAAGAAATCCATTGGTTCTCATCTCTTGTGGAAAGAAAAGCATAATCTTTTTTCCAAAGCAACATATCCATAAACATAAATTTCCTTTAAAATGTGTGTTTGTTTAACATGGAAGTCTTTACAATCTAATGCCTTTCAGCAGTTAGCTCATTTATAGTATAAAAACTAAAGGAAAACACAATAATAGACCTATTCCAGACTCTATATTCTCCATCTTTAACTGGCTTATATTTTTAGTATTCTATTTCTCTTTTTAAGGATTGTTTTTACCCTTTCTTTTCTCTCCCAGCCTATGTATTCTTTGTCATACATATTGTAACCCTCTTAGATTTTTTTCAATCTCAATCTGCTTTATTACATAATCTTAATCATTTTCTAACCAGAAGAGCCTTTAAAATGCTAGACTATAAAGCACTGTTTTGATTGTTGGGTCTGTCCTGCTTGGCTTTTCAACATGGAGAAAGTACCAGAGTCATGTTTATCTTCCCAATTCTTAGAAGCAGTAGTGTAGAGTTACTTACCATCCCAGCTCTGAGGAATTTTAGATTTCGCACTGCCAGCAAGTAGAGTAGTTTGAATAGGGGAAGAACCAACTCTGATTCATTGATTAATTGTATTGTTCTCTTTGCTTCAATTTTTTTGATTTTAGCCATGAGTTTTATTACTGTCTGCTATCCACTCCTTCAGGTGAGATTGCTTCTAGTTTTCCTAATGCTTTCAGCTTTGCTGTTAAGTCTCTTGTGTGAGGTTTTTCTAGGTTTATCATGTATGTAGGTACCTGGTGCTATAAATTTTCCTCTTAGCACTGCTTTCATTGTGTCTCAAAATTGGGGTATGCTGTTGATTTATTTTTATTTTATTCTAGGAAGTCTTTAATTTCTTTCTTTACTTCTTGCATGACCCAGAGGTCATATCAATTGAAAGATATTAAGTTTTCATGAATTTGCAGATTTTCTATGATTTTTGTTGTTGTTGAACTCCAACTTTAGACCATGGTGGTCTGATAGTACACAAGAAGTTATTTCCATTTTTTGTATTATTTACTTTATGATTGAATATGTAGTCAATTTTAAAGAAAGTTCCATGGGGTGTTGAGAAATATGCATATTTCTTTGTGTTTGGGTGGAAAGTTCTGTGTATATCTATTAAGTTCATTTGGGTAATAACTTCTGTTAGATCCCTTATTTCTCTGTTAAGTTTCTGTCTGGTAGACCTATCCATTAGTGAGATTGGGTATTGAAGTCTCTCACTATTAATGTATAGGGTTTAATATGAGATTTAAGCTTTAATAATGTTTCTTTTACATATGTAGGTGCTCTTGTTTTGAGCACATAAATGTTCAGGATTGAGAATTTATTTTGGCAGATTTTTTTCCTGAGATGAATAAATAATAATGTCCATCCTGGTCTCTTTTATTTGATTTCAGTTTGAAGTCTATTTTGTTAGATATTAGGATAACTATACCATCTTATTTCTTAGGTCCATTTCATTGGAAACCAATCCTTTACTCTGAGGCAGTGTCTGTTTTTGAAGGCTAGGTATGCCTCTTGTATGCAGCAGAAGGATGGGTTCTCTTTTTGTATCCATTGTGTTAGCTGGTGTTTTTTTATTGGTGAATTGAGTCCATTGATTGTTATTTTCTGTTATTTTTGGTGGTATCGTGTGTATTTACCTTCTTTGGGTTTTTCTTCTGTGGGATTATCTCCTGTTGTTTCATGTGTGTATCTAGCTTTCTTATGTTGGGGCTTTTCCTCTAGTGCTATTTATAGGGTCAGATTTGTGGATAGATATTTTTTAAATATGGTCTTGTCTTGAAATATCTTGTATACTCCATCAATGGTGATTGATAATTTTGCTGGGTATAGTGGTCTGGGATGGCAACCATAGTCTTTTACTGTCTATGTAATCTGACCAGGACCTTCTGGCTTTCATTGTTTTCATTGAGTAATCTGTTGTTATTCTGATACATCTGCCTTTATAGGTAACTTGGCCTTTTATCTTTGCAGCTTTTAGTATTTCTTCTTTATTCTGTAGGTTTAGTGGCTTGATGATTATATGATGAGCAGACTTTGGAGGTGAGTCTATTCTATTTGGTATTCTGTAAGCTTTGTGTATCTTTATAGGCATTTCCTTCTTTAGGTTGGAAAAACTTTCTTCTGTGATTTTATTAAATATATTTTCTGTGCCTTTGAGCTGGTATATTTCTCCTTCAATTCCAATTGCTTTTAGCTTTGGTCTTTTCATAATGTCCCAGATTTTTTTCTGGATGTTTTGTGTTCTAGCTTTTTTTTTTTTTTTTTGGCTTTAGTGTTTGCTTTTACTGACATATATATTTCTGCTATGGAATCTTCCACAGCAGAGATTCTCTCTTCCATCTCTTGCATTCTGTTGGTTATGTTTACATCTATATTTCTGGTTGATTTCTTTAATTTTTTTATTTTTAGTATTGCCTCAGCTTCTCTCTTCTTTATTGCTTCTATTTTGATTTTTAAATCTTCAAATGTTTCCTTCACCTATTTTATTGCTTTTTCTTGGTTTTCTTACATTGCTTTATTTTCATTCAGGGATTTGTTGATTTCTTCCATTTTTTCTTTTCTTTTTTTCTATCTCTTTGACTGAATTCTTATATACTCTTTTAAAGCTTCTATTATCTTTATAAAGTTGTTTTTAAGGTCATTTCCTTCTGCTTCTTTTGCATTGCCATGCTCAGGTCTTATTGTTGTAGATACACTAGATTCTGGTAGTGCCATGATGTTCTTCATGTTGTTCTATGTATTCTTGCACTTGCTTCTGTTCATTGCTTCCTTGGAACACTGCAGAATTTGTCTGTATCTCTGGGAGATGTTAGTGCAATCTGTTCTGGGTGTGTCTGTGTCTTAGGAAGCTTCTCCTTGTCTAACATGGGTTCTTGTTCCACTTGGAGATAGTGTATTCTGTGTCACAGGGATCCCTCTTAATCCAGTAGATTCTGACATTATGTGGGTCACAGGTGGTTGCTTTTGATCCAGTATTGCTGAGAAATTGAGGGTCACAGGTAGCTATTCTTGATCCAATAAAAACTTAAGAACTCTCTTCATCACTTAGTCCAATGCTTGCCAAGGACCTCTTAATTTCCAGTTACCAATGAGTTTGCCAGGTGATGGTATGGGTTGCGGAATGGGACAGGTTTTTCTAACTGTGCATGTTCAGTAAATTGGATTTTACTGGAGATTCTAGTCTGGAGCGGTTTTCTCTGCTGGTCCATATTTAAGACAGAGATGAGTGAGGATGGGGTACCAAGGGCTATGTCTCAGGCCCAGAGTCTAGGAGACATGGATCTGTACCTCTATCCCTTTAAGTTTAAATGCAAAGCACTTTCATATGATTTTGTGCATTTATCCATTTTGGTTTTTCAGTGCTTAGATTGTCTTCACATTCTTTCTAGCCAAAAAGTAGTGTCTGTGATATTACACATTTGTGTTGAAAATATATTTAAATTTTCACCATTTCAATATTATATCCCACTTTCATGTAGAAAATTTTATGTAGGTATGATCAGGTCAGAAAGATAGAGGGTCTTGCACACAGACCTGATAACCTCAATTCATCATGTGGATCTCACAGTGTGGCAAGAGAGAACTGACTCCGTAGAGTTGATTTTCACACACTACTTGTCATATACACAATAATATATATATGAATAACTGTGCATGCATGCATATGAACACACAAGTACAAATAAATACAACAAAGAAATGCAAAACATCTATGAAAACTGCCCCAATAGTTTGTTTCTGAATATATGGATGATGTAAAATATGTACCATATGTAAGTATTTTATTCAGTGTGGACTAAATATAGTGAAGTAAATATACATACAAAATATGAATACACAGTTGTGATGGTAGCTGTATTTATCTCATAGATTTGATACACAACAATAGTGATAATTAAGAAGTGCTCTGTCTGGCCATTAAGGCACACTAGCTACAAAAGCTTAATAATTTTAAGGTTACTAGACTTTCATTAAATCAATATTTTAATAGACAATTATAGTCATATTCCCCAAAGTGTACGTGTAATATATTTGTTTATTAAGGCTGAAAAAACAGATGCAATAGACTGGAATAGCTTTAACAACTGAAATTTGTTTTCTCACAGTTCTGAAGTCAGGATATCAAAGATCAGGGATAAGTAGGGATATTGTTTGGTTTTCCTGTGCAGACAATGAGGAAAGAGTCTTTCCACACCTCTCTCTTTGGTTTGAAGATGGCTGTTTTTATTCTTATGTGGCTTCTATGTGGACATTCCCTTGATGTATTTGTGTTTAAGTTGCTTTTTTAAATAATGATGCTTGAATCTTCTTCCAGGGAAACTAGCCGACCTAGTCACTCTAATAACCTCATTAAAACTGAATCACTGGTCTAAAGGCTGTATATCCATTATAAACATGTGTGAAGTTCTGGGGCATGAGAACACAATTTAGCCAAACTTCCTAATGGTGCAGTGAATGATCTGGAATGCACATCATAGAGCATTAGACTGGGGAACCCAGTAAAAAATATACATAAGTCTAACATGGGCAAATTTGATTTTAGGGCAGTAAGAATGAGAACAATAATTTGATTCCATACACAAAATTAGAATGCATTTTTCATCACAAAGTTGGAAGGTTTGGGGGTGGAAAAGGAGGTCCATAATTAAAAGTGCTCACTGTACTATTAAAAACCCAGGCTTCAGATTCCAACTACCACACCAGGCAGCTCAGACTGCCTATATTCCAGTGGATATGACACCTTCTTTTAACCTATATGAACAGACAGACACAAAAACAAGGAAAGAAGGAAAAAGAAAGAAAGAAAAGGAAGAAAAAGTAACATACAAATGACATCTGTTATTTTTCCTTGTGATATTTAATTCATTTAAAAAGAGCAGGAATAATAAAATAAGTAACTGTCTCATAAATACTTTAGAAAACTCATATATTCTAGCTTATAATTACCTTTGGAGCTTTGATTATTTATTGCATGTACCTTGCATGTTTAAGAAAATTTCAATCCTGAGCTCTACCTAGAGGAATATTTACACTGCATTGCAAGGAAAATTTAGGTGAACCATGCATATGGGTCTTGTTTTTCTGTCTGCTTAATTGTTAGGTTCTTCTATTTCTACACAAAGTATCTTCATCATTTCTTTTTACATATCTAGAGTCTATTTTTTTTCTGGAAGTTTTATATGAGAATAAAATTCTCAAAATATTTAAGCACTGTAACAGCAATTACCGGATGTTCAGCAGTTAGAAAAGGCAGGATTAGATTCTATGTAGGCAATAGAGATAGATTAAAAATTCCCTTGATAAGATGACTGTACAGGAGGATGCAAGATGAGCCAAACTGGCTGGAGTCCAAATCAGAATAACAGAAGATATTAAGGAGGCTGCAAGTTCTAGAAGAGCTCAGCCATGGCTATGAATGTTCATGACTGAGCAATCTGGGGAAAGCCTTTGCAAGTTAATATCTTAATGTGAAAGGAGAAACAGTGACAAGTGGAAGCATAATGAAGAAAATTCTTTAGAAATACATATATGAGCACAAATGGTGAGGCAGAGAATGCAGAGATGACCCCAAAGGGAAAATGTTATCTTTCTGAGCATAGGAAGCAGAATGGTCCAATATGGATAGCTTGTACCAAATGGAAACAAAATTTTCTAAGTTCTACAGTTTCACTCAGCTTTGTTAATCTAACTTCTGAATGTTTTATCAATGCATGGATAAATGAGCAGTGAACATACAGAGTTTTGTATCTTCAAAATGGTAAGTGTTGGAGAATACAAAATGTGACATCATGATCTCTCTATGTAATAATTTTATTTGTCTATTTTTTTTATTCTGACTTAGAAGTCATGTGTGTATATGTTATCACCAGATTGAAAATTCAGTCTTTTCCTTGTTAAGTGCTGCACTGGTGAGACGGAAATTCATGAGAAAAATTAAAGGAATAAGAGAAGTTGATGTTTAAAAAAAATGACTTACCTCCCATTCCATTTCTTTCTGCTGTAAGCTATATTATTTTAGTTTAAAAAATAAGTTACACTTTATTCATTGTGTATTCACTAAAAATACCACTTTAGAACCACAGTACATCAAGCAGACTGAATGCTTCCTTTCCTTCTAGTATTGAACAAGTTATTTAAATTACTTAAGCTCTCTGATTTTTATATTGTAAACTAGGCACAGTCTCATTATTAGCAATATTAAATATATTTTATAAAAAGTGTGCATACAGAGCAGAACATATGGCGCACAGTACTATCCAACAGAAAGCAGCTTGTTGAATTCTGCATACTATGTGTACAATATTCTACTCCACATGCAACTTCCTTAGGTCTGACAAGGAAGGTGATTATCACAGAAGCAGAGCAATAGAAGAAACAGAAGGAAAGTAGCTTTTTTTCATCGCCACTTACCAAGCCAATTGAAACTGGTTGTAGCCTAAGGTTTCTAGTATGGCCTAGCCTCAAGATTCTGTTACATAGTCCCATAGCCACTTAGTCCCAGTTATCACACAAATGCTTATATTAATTGCAAACTCTTCGGCCTATGGCTCAGAATCATTACCAACTAGCTGTTGTAACTTAACTTAAGCCATTTCTATTAATCTATGTATCACCACATATTCCATGGCTTTAGATGTGTTTCATTACTTCTTGCTTTCTGGGCAGCAAGCCTGCAGTGTCTCTTGACTCTTCCCTTCTTTATCTTTATCTCTGCTTGGATTTTGCAGCTGCCTCTAAGTTGCCTTGTCATGGGCCAAAATGGCTTTTTTATTAGCTAATGGTAATAAAGAATATTCATCATGTAAGGAAAGACATCCTACATCGTATCCCCTTTTCTTTTCTTTTCTTCTTTATTTATTTTGTAACCCCTTTTCTATCTAATCAAAAAGGAAGGTTTCAATTTTACAATAGTAAAATTACATATTAAAAACAGTTATCAGTTTATAATTACAGTTACAATAGCTAGTCTACATGTCTTTAGCAAAATTAAAGAAAATATTTTATCATCTATCCTATTTTGGAGTTTAAAGTTTCATATCTAATTGACATTTTAACATGACAACAAAAAACTATCTAATCTAAAACTCCATAAAGAACCCCCAAAAGATATAGTATTTTCTGAGTAAACATGAAGTTTATTGCAAGCAACTTCCAAATTCTGAAAATGACAGACATCTGGCTGCCTGGAGAGTTACCTAAAGTTCCTCTGTAAAGTCACAGCATCCATCATCAGCCTACAGGTCTAGAGTCTCTGGCAGTCTTTTTAGTGAAACAGAAAATTTGAAGGACTGTTCTATTCATTATGGAATGGTTTGTCAGTTGCTTCTCCTTGTGTCCTGTAGAATGTCTGGCAGAAACCTGAAGGACCATCTTGGCTTGTTCTGGCAAAGTTCAATGGCCATTTCTTATGAGTCCTGCATGTCCAGTTTGTATAGCATACTGTCAAGCAGTCATGGCAAGAACAATTATTTTTTTCCAGTGGCTAACTTTTACCACAAAGAAGGTAAACTCCATATGAAGTTTCTTTGGTGTCCATTATCCTCTTAAAACAGATTGGTGCTGCCAGGAGCAGACATGTCTCACAGTCCAGAAATGTCTAAGTTTTTAAATCATTGTAAATGCTATATTCTATAGGTCTTTGAAGTTTGAAGATTACCTATTTAATTTAAATGTATTTTTGTGTATATATATAACTAACATGGCTATAAGTTTTATTATCATAAATAATTATTAATTTTTACATTAATCATACATTATAATTTTAAATGAGTTACATAAACATAATTCATTAAACAAGAGTAGAAACATACAAAAGTATAACAAGATTAACTTTAAATTTGTATCAATAAAACTAAGTCCACACCAATGTTAAGTGATTTGAGATTATTAATTGTTTTTTGGATAAAGTAGATTCAGCAATCTTCTTTTTATCATTTCTATATCATATCCCCCCTTTTTCCCTAGAAGATTGAATATTACCATTAACCATTTATAAGAAAGCAAGCATTTATAAACAATATTTTGGGAATTTGGGCATAGCTTCCTATTCTACTTCTTGGTAATGGGGGGTGCTGGCAATCTTATGGGAAAATTCAGAATTATGGTTAAATCTTTACCATAGTAGTAGTCTGTGAGGCTGTATCATCTCAGCCAGTTGCCTACAGGAGGTCTTACTGGATCAAACCATATTAGTCTGGAAGCAATTCATACTTTCTCATCTTCTGGAGAAACAAAAGCAGAACCTCTTTTCCAAAGCAACATATATTTAGACCCAAGTTATAAATTCAAGATACATTTAAAAGAGATTGGTTTAATTTAGCAGCCTTTACAATCAAATGTTTTTCCACAGTTAGTTCAGCAACAGTTAAAAATTAAAAGAAAGCACAATAATATACATAATTCAGACATTTTGTATTTTCCATCTTCATGTGACTTATTATATTTTTTACTCTATTTCTCTTTTTAAAGACTTTCTCTATCCTTTTCCTTTCTCTCTCACACCTATGTATTTCTTTTTCACACATTGCAACCCCTTTAGAGGTTTTTTCAATCTGAATTTATTTTTTTTGCATATCTTTAATCATTTTTTAACTGAAAAAGTTGTGAAAGTGTGTAGCTAGAATTGAAATGCTTCCAACTCTGCCCCACTGGGCTTCTCAACATGCTACAGGTACAATGAGTCATGTTTATCTCTCCAATTCTGAGAAGCATTATTAATAATAGAGATATGTTTTTAAAACCAAGGACATACTCCCAAGATGAAAGCAGTGGTTAGAAAAAGCCTCTTTGTACTGCAGTCGATGAGAGAGACTGCAGAAATCAGTCACACTTCTTAGTTCATGGTGATGTCCGATGGCCAGCTGTACCTCCCAGGTCGCTCCTGGGAGACTCTGATGAAGCTGGCATAAAACTGTGAGATTATTAAACCCAATGTGGCTCCATTTTTATGTGTTCAGTATTTTTTTAAAGCATATTTACTGCCTGGTGGTGGGGACCATTTCTAGCTAGATGTTTCTGGCCTGGCCTAGCCCCAAGGTCCTGACATGCAAACCTGTATCTGTTTAGTTCCAAATAATCACTAAAAGGCTTATGTTAACTGCAAACTGTTTGGCCTCTGGCTCAGGCTCATTGCTAACTAGCTTTTTCAACTTAACCAGTGACCAATATTATTTCTTTTATTGTGAGTCCATGAGCTGACTTTCATAAGCTAGGTATGCTTATATCTTTTATGACATTTTAGTCTAAGATAAACTAAGGTTATATGAGACACTATAAGATTGAAATGCCAAGATGTCACAACTACACTAGATCAGTTATTTATGGTGTTTCTGAGATGCCAGATGTGTATGTGTAAAATAAAGTGCCTACGAATTATCAGCTTAAGTGGGATGAGCTGCAAAGAGTATGAACCAGCCTGTAAGAAAGTCATAAGAACATTAGGCATCCAAAGAAAACTAGACAGAAACAATAAGATTTTTTCATTCAATGCATATAGAAGTAACTGTGTTGCTGTTCTCTATATATATATCTCTACCTCTCTGTGTGCCATCTCTCTGTCTCTGCATCTCTGTCTTTCCACATCTGTCTCTCTCCTTCATGTCTATCTTTGTAAATCAGTGGTTGTCATCCTTCCTGATGCTATGACTCTTTAATACAATTTCTCCTATTGTGGTGACCCTCAACCACATAATTATTTTTGTTGCTGATTTATAACTGTGATTGTGCTGTTTTAAATTGTAATTTAAATATCTGTGTTTTCCAGTCGTCTATGGGATTGCTGGGAAAGGGTCATTTGACACCCAGGGAGTTGTTACCCATAGGTTGATAAACATTGCAAATGACTCAACAGGCAGGAAATAAAACTTTATAGTTGGTCGAAAGGCCAGTCTTGACAGACAATGTCATATCTCTCTTTTTGCTATAATTCTTGGGAAGAGCAGTACCTAAACCTATAAATAATTTAAGTAGAATTTACATTTGGGTAAAAAAAATGATATTATACTTAAACATATAGGATGATCACAACAATTAGATGAATTCCCAAATTTGATATTAGCTGCTTTTGTTTTCTGAAAGAGATATCTGAATCTCAGGAATATTATAAGAATTGCTAAGGTCAGGTTCTTATTAAATGGATGAGATTGTCATTGAACGTTGGTCAGCTGTTGTCATTGAACTCTAGTCTTTAAACCCAAATTTAGTCCAAAAGCAAAAACAATGCAAAGTAACTTTTGGGGAAAACCAATCCTTGCCTTGTCTCATACAGCTTATATTGAACAATAAAGGAAGTAATGGCTCACTATCAATCTCTCAGCCATCTATTCTTGTTCCTATGTTTACCTACAAACTTGTGTTCTATACCTGTGTCCTTAACTCTCATTCTGTTACCCTACTTTGTGGACTATAGAAGAGAAAATGAACACTTTCCCCTAGGAATTAGTCTTATTTAGGGTTTCTATTTAGTGTTTTTATTGTTGTGACAAAACATCATGACTTAAAGCAACTTGAAGAGGAGTTTGTTCATTTTACAGTTGCATAACACAGTCCATCACCAAGACAAGTTAGGGCAGGGATTCAAGGAAGGAACCTGGAGTCAGGAACTGAATTATAAGCCATACAAGAATGTGGCTTCCTCGATTTTTCCTTGTGGCTTTTTCAGTCTGCATCCTTATACTATCTAAGAACACGACCTCAAAAGTGGTACTGTCTACATTAATCATCAGTAAATAAAATGCCATATTCCATGGACTTGCCTACAAGTCTGCCATACATGAACATTTTTTAAATTAAGATTTCTTCCTTGAGAATGATCCTAGTTTGTGTAAAGTTGATACAAAAATTATCTAGCTCAGTATTAAATAAATTGCATGGTTTATACTTGTGTGAAGTGTTTGAACCTATGCTTCATATATAATGAGCATTGACTACATTCTAGATGTCATTGTGAGTTGTGCCATTTAAATTTCTCTATCTTCCAACATCATTTCTTCTGCATGAAAAAAAATGATACTTCTTGATTGAACAACATGGGATATTTTATTGCTTATTATCCTTAGCTCCTTGCTTCATTTGAATTAGCTTCCTTGATGATTTTGTACCTCTCATATGTGTATGAGTCACATGAAGTTAAGCAAGTTTTGAGCTACTTGAAGGTACACATCGAGTGAAAAAAACCACTCATCAAAATGAAATTCAGAGTCATAGTATGATGGCTTTCCAGCAGATGGCAGTAACATGATCTATTCTGACAAATATTCCTAGCATGTTCTAGCAGACAGGAATGAAGTCTTGAGGAGAAACAAACTCTAGTTTATGGAAAGACAACTTGTGGCTACATGATGGCCAAGCTTCTTGCAGTTAGTTGGTCCTTATCCATATTTAACAAATAACCTTCTTTTGTATCCTAAATGACTGTAAGGTTCTTTTCTCCATTTTCTCAACACCAGCAGTTTTCAATCTGTGAGTTGTAACTCATTTGGGAGTTAAACAACTATTTCACAACAGCTGTCTAAGACCATCAGAAAACATAAGTGTTTCTATTATGGTTCATAACAGTAGCAAAATTCCACTTTATGAAGTAGCAAGGAAAATTATTTATTAAAATTAATTTAAGATTTATTTAAATATTTTAAATTAATAATTATTAAACACTTGCAACATAAGAAGGTTGAGAGGCACTGGTCGGCATATACTAATTGAGTGATTTAATAGACTCTCACTGTTATAGTTGTAACTTTCCATTAAGTCCTAACTCTTCCATTTCAACACTAACTTCTCTGAGTGGCCAATGTCTACCAATGTCCTGGACATCTTTACAGAAACTTAGGGGAAACTCAAATTCAGCAATTTCACAGGTAAGTTTACCATGTCTACCTCAAATGGAACTCAGGTGCTATTTTTAAGGGCACCTAGCTGCTATACTTATCAATACTTGTATAGTGAAATTCAGTTTTGTTATGAAAAAGTATACATTGGGAATGCCAGAAAATATATGTTTGTGAGGTCCACAGTGCCTCTCACATGGCGTGTTATCCCCAAACTGAGAGCATTGCAGGTTTTCAGTCCCTTCTGTTTTGTCTTCATGAACTTAATATGAACTTTTTGAATGCTGAGAAGACAACTCAAGATAGACCTCTACCTCTTGGATTTAGGGAATAGCTCATAGAAATCATAGCTTTTCACATTTTGTAGACCATCTCATTAGAACATCTAAGGATTAGAGCAGAATTACAGCCCTATACTTCTATTGCAGCAACTGCTGTTGTGATGTCCAATTCATTGGTGTGTTATCTCTTTTTTGCACACCTATAGTGTTTTTTCTATTTCTCAACTGCAGATTTTAATAAAGCTATTTCATACAATTCTGCTATTATACAATAGCATTACTATGTATTTTTGACACAGCTGGCAGGTATGCCAATATAAAGTACAAATCTAACTAGACAGCACTCTGCAATTTGTTTTCACACATTCTTATTACTGACTGGATTGAATTCAGGCGTTTCTCATGATTCAGCTTTATTATCTTCTGTGGAGAGCTTACTCTGGACTGAGCACCTCTTTCTGTGTATTCTGAATTCCTTCATTACTTTAGAGATAATTTTTTGGTGCTAAATTCTTGCTCTGTGTCTTCTTCTGCCTCTGTATGAGAAGCCAGCCTGCTGCTCAGTCATCTTTGTGAAGACTAAAACAGTTTATTAGCTATAGCAATTATGCAGCATGTTTGGAATAAATGAAAGATTAAAGCAGAATTATGTGAATGAAGAGGTTACACTGAGCTACATAGGGCTACTCTATTTTATTATTTATTTATTTGTTTGTTTGTTTATTTATTTATTTATTTATTTTAAGGACTAAACACGATTGGCAAATTCTTAACCGAATTAAACAAAAAAAGGGATTACCTACTTCAGTAAAATTAGAAATTGAAAGGCAAACATTATAACATATATAAATGAAATTTCAGAAATCATAAGGACATACAATATAAATTTATTTTAATAAATTGAAGAATCTAAAAAAAAAACTGGTGAGTTTTTAGCTAGCGAATCTAAAAAAAAAAACTGGTGAATTTTTAGCTAGCAAAATTAAACCTAAATTCAATGAATGATTTTAACAAATGCATGCTTTGTAACCTTGAAATACTTAAAATACTAATAAAATACTCCATACTAAAAAAAATAAATAGCAGTAACAGAAACAAACACAAGAAAATATATGTACTTACTACAGGATTCTACTATAATATAAAAAACTTAGACAAATACATAACATATAATTCCATAAAACTTAAAAAATAAACAAAACCTTTAAAAAGTTACAAAGACAGTGAAACCCTGATATTCATCATAGTATTTCTTTTTTTTTTAATTTGGTGTTTTTACATCATGCACCCCATCAAACTCAGTTAACAGACCTCTCAGGATCATGGTCACTCTTATTTATGATCTCCTCATTTACAAAACCTGCCATTCATGCTGCTCATTTACTTACTGGAGCATAGTTGAACTCCCTGTGGCAAGACACTTAAAGAAAACAAGTCTTTCCTCAACCACACCCCTGCCAGAAGCCATCAATGTAGAAGTGAGGCATTATGTCATTTACCTATGTACTAGCCTTGACTTCTTGTGTATAATGACATGTCTCCCTCTTTATTTTTTTTAAGTCCATTAATGAGTGAGTACATCCCCTCCTTCTCTTTCTGTGATTGTAATACCTTGCTTAGGAGGATATTCTCCATATCCATCCATTAGCCTGCAAATTTTAGAATATCTTTTTTTCTTACTGCTAATTAATACTCCACTGTGTAGATGTACCACAGTTTGTTAATCCATTCTTCAGTTAAGGGGCATCTAGGTTGTTTCCAGGTTCTTGCTAGTATGAATAATGCTGCTATGAACATAGTTGGGCTAATGCTTTTGGGGTGCAAACGTGTGTCTTTAGGATTTATGCCTAAGAGCGTTATTGGTGGATACTTGGGGAGACTGATTCCCAGTTTTTTGAGAAACCACCATTCTGCATACCAAAGTGGCTGAACAAGCTTACATTCCCACCAACAATGGAGGAGTGTTCCCCTTGCTCTACATCCTCTCCAACATAAGCTGTCATCTGTTTGTTTGATTTTTTTTTTTAATCTTAGTCATTCTGACAGGTGTAAGGTGGAATCTCAAAGTTGTTTTGATTTGCAATTCTCTGATAGCTAAAGATGATGAGCACTTTTTCATGCGCCTTTCAGGCATTTTTAACTCTTCGAACATGAATTCCTTTTTTTGTTCTGAATCCCATTTTTGATTGGGTTTTTAAGGTTTTGGGGCTCTAGTTTTTTGAGTTCTCTATATATGTTAGAGCTCAATCCTCTGTCACTGGTACGGTTGGTAAAAATCTTTTCCCATTCTGCTGTCATTTTGTCTTATTAACTGTGTCCTTGGCCTTACAGAAGCTATTCAATTTTAGGAGGTCCCACCTAATCCTAACCCTAATCCTAACCCTAACCTTAACCCTAACCCTAACCCACTTATTGCTGTTCTTAGTGTCTGTGCTACTGGTATTATATTTAAAAAGTGGTCACCAGTGCCAATACATTTGAAGGTATGTCCCACTTTGTTTTCTATCAAGTTCAGTGTAGCTGGATTTATGTTGAGGTCTTTCAGCCACTTGGATTTAAGTTTTGTGCAGGGTGATAGGTTTGGATCTATTTGGACTTTTCTACATACCACCATCCAGTTATGCCAACATCACTTGTGGAAGATACTACCTTTCTTTGACTGAATATTTTTGGACTCACTGTCAGAAATCAAATCTTCATAGCTGTGTGGGTTAATGTCTGGATCGTCAATTTGATTCTATTGATTCACAAGTCTGTTTTTATGCCAGAAACAAGCTGTTTCTACTAATGGCTTTATAGTATAATTTGAAGTTGGGGTGGTGATGCCTCCTGAGGTTCTTATGTTGAGCAAAATTGTTTGGGAAATTCAAGCTTTCCTCTTATTCCAAATAAATATGAGTATTGTTCTTTCAAGGTCTGTAAAAAATTGTGTTGGAATTTTGATGGGAAGTGCATTGAATCTGTATATTGCTTTTGGTAGGACTGCCATTTTCACTTTGTTGATCCTACCTATTCAGGAACATGGGAGATCTTTCAATTTTCTAATATCCTCTTCAATTTCTTTCTTCAGGGATTTAAAATTTTTGTCAAAAAGATCTGATATTCTTTGGTTACAGTTACTACAAGATATTCAATACTATTTGCAGCTATTATAAAAGGTGATGTTTCCCCTTATTTCTTTTTCAGCCCTTTTATCTTTAGTGTATAAGAGGGCTACTGATATCTTTGAGTTAATCTTGTATCCTGCTACATTGCTGAAGGAGTTTATCAGCTGTAGAAGTTCCCTGGTACAATTTTGTGGGTCACTTATGTGTACAATCATGTCATCTGCAAATAGAGATAGTTTCACTTCATCATTTCCAATTTGTATCCCCTTAATCTCCTTTCATTCTCTTATTGCTTTAGCTAAAACTTCTAGAACTATGCTAAATAGATAAGGGGAGAGGGCACAGCCTTGTCTAGTTCTTGATTTAGTGGGATTGTTTTGAGTTTTTCTCCACTTAGCTTGATGTTGGCCATGGGCTTTTTGTAAATTGCCTTTATTTTATTTAGGTAATTTCCCTGTATTCCTGATCTCTCCAGGACTTTAATATGATGGCATGTTGGATTTTGTAAAAGGCTTTTTCAGCATGTAAGGAAATGAGTATGTCGGGGTTTTTTTCCTTCAATTTGTTTATATGATGGATAAAATGTACAGTTTTCTATATGTTGAACCACCTCTGCATTGCTGGAATGAAGCCTACTTGATCATGGTGAATAACTTTTTTTATATGTTGTTGGATTCAGTTTGCCAGAATTTTGTTGAGATTTTTTGCAACAATGTTCATGAGGGAAATTGGTCTCTAATTTTCTTTCTTTGTTGCATCTTTGAGTGGCTTGGGTATCAGGGTTATTGTGACCTCATAAAAAGAGTTTTGCAATTTTCCTTCAGTTTCTACTGTATGAAATAGTTTGAGGAGTATTGGTATTGACTCTTTGAATGCCTGGTAGAACTCTGCACTGAAAACATCTGGGCCTGGCCTTTTTTTTTTTTAATCTGTGAGACTTCTAATAACACCTTGAATTTCCTTTAGGGTTATAGGTCTGTTAAGGTCCTTAATCTGATATTGATTTATTGGTAAATGGTAACTGTCCAAAAATGTGTCCATTTCTTCTAGGTTCTCCATTTTGTGGAGTATAGATTTTCAAAGTATGACCTGATAATTCTCTGGATTTCCTAGGGGTCTGTTGTTATGCCCCCCTTTTCATTTCTGATTTTGTTGATTTGGATACTCTATCTCTGCCTTTTGGTTTGTTTGGATAAAGATTTAGCTATCTTGTTGATTTTCTCAAAGAACCAACTTCTTGATTTATTGATTTTCTGTATTGTTCTTTTTGTTTCAATTGTATTGATTTCAGCTCTAAGTTTGATTATTTACTGCTGCTATTCTTCTTGATAGTTTGCTTCTAATTGTTCTAGGACTTTCAGCTGTGCTGATAGTACTCTTGTGTGGTATTACTCTAGTCTATTCATGTAAGCATCTAGTGCTATGAATTTTTCCCTTAAAACTGCTTTCATTGTATCCTATAAATTTGGGTATGTCATGGATTTATTTTCATTAAATTCTAGGAAGACTTTGATTGTTTTCATTATTTTTTCCTTAACCCTGAGGTGGTTAATTTGAGTGATGTTTAATTTCCATGAGTTAGTAGGCTTTATCACAGAAATGTGATTCCTGATGTTGTTGAACTCTAACTTTAGATCATGGTGATCTGAAATGGTACAAAGAGTTATATCTAATTTTTGTACCTGTTGATAATTGCTTTTTGACCTAGTATGTGGTCAATTTTAGAGAATGTTTCATGGGGTGCTGAGAAGCATGCATATTTGTTTTGTTTGGGTGGAGCGTTCGTAATATATCAATTAAGTCCATTTGGGTCATAACCTCTGCTAGTTCTCTTATTTCTCTGTTGAGTTCCTGTCTGGTTGACCTATCCAAGGGTGAAAGTGGGATATTGAAGTCTCCCACTATTAATGTGTTAAGTTTGGTATGAGGTTTAAGCTTTAGTAGTGTTTCTTTTACATATGTAGGTTCCCTTGTGTTAGGGGCATAGATATTCAGGATTGAAATTTCATCTTGGTGGATTTTTCCTGAGATGAATAAGTAGTGACCTTCCCGGACTCTTTTTATTGATTTTAGTTTATAGTCTATTTTGTTAGATATTAGAATGGCTATACCAGATTGTTTCTTAGGGCCATTTGATTGGAAAGTCTTTTCCCAACCCTTTACTCAGAGCCTGTTTCTGTCTTTAAAGTTGAGTTGTGTTTCTTGTATGCAGCAGAAGGATGGTTTCTGTTTTTGTATCCATCATGTTAGAGAGTATCTTTTCATAGGTGAATTGAGTCTATTGATATTAAGGGATATTAATGACCAATGATCAATAATATTTCCCATCATTTTTGGTAGCACCTTGTATTTCCTTTTTTCAGGGGGTGGGTTCTGTTGGCTAATCAATTGTCTGTGGTTACATGGGTGTTTCTGGTGTCCTTAGGTTTGTGTTTTTCCTCTAGGGATTTTTGTAGTGTGCCATTTGTGGTTAGGCATTGTTTAAATTTGGTTATGTCATGAAATATCTTGTTTACTCCATCTATGTTGATTGATAGTTTTGCTGGATACAGTAGTCTAGGTTGGCTACTAAAAGTCCATGCACTTTTAGTGTCTGTATAATGTCTAAAAGAGAATACCAAAAACTTTCTAGAAAAAAATAAAGATTTAAAGAGAAATGCCAGAATTCAGTTGTAGAAATGAGCTATAAAGTTGCTAGAGCCAGGTAAGACAGTCAGAGCAGAAGTCAAATGACAAGTATTTTCTCATCTTTCTCATATTTTTGTAATTTTTTGTTTCTTTTTTCCTTTCATGATGGTATAAAAATTCTTTATGTTTATTTCAATTTTTATTTCTCTAAGAGCAGAATTCAGTGAGTTGGGAGTGCACAACAGCTGCCTCTGTATTTTAAATTCAAACTGATCCATATTTTTAACAGTCCAGGTTTATTTCTATTTTCTTTTGTACTCATAGATACATACTCATTGGGAAAATATAACATAATAAATATAATCAGCAATAAAATGTTTTCCTTGGGAAGATCTGTACAGTATTTTAACCAATCCCATTGATTTTATAGCTCCTAGATCTTTGGCAAATTAGGTGTTTGTTATTGTACTAAAAGTCTTTAATAACTTAAGATTGTAGCAAATTAAATATACAAATTACATAAGCAACAAAGAAAACAATTCTATCAGCTTTTAAGTCCTGCTGTTTTCCTTTCCTGTTGTAGGTGGGATGGTGTTGGATTTTGAGACAATCAGACTGGCAGTCTTGATCCTCCACTTTGGACTTCCTATGTGATGTAATTACAGTCTTCCACCACAGGAGGCCTCACAGTATCTGTGAGAAAAACCAATGGGAAAAGAGACTGAATTGGATAGAGAACAAAAACTGCATTGAATGAGTTTGGAGGAAAGAAGGGAAAGGGAGAAATGAAGTAATTATAATTTCAGAAAGAAAAAGAGAGCTTTTATTTATACAGATTATGATAGCAAGATTGTCTAGCAGTTTCTATGGACTACTTGCCATAGACTGAATCCTCCTCCTGTGCTCTTTATCTCATCTGCAAATGCCTCCTTCATCTTTGTGCCCTATATGATAGGTACTTCAAAAGATGTCACCTTCTTTGTATCATCTGCATATATCTAGAGACCATTTCTCCTCTTGGCCATATGTTAGCTATGCTATGCTATGATAGAAAATTCCACACACTTGAAGGTCATTCTAATCACATGTCATTTGGCATTCTGAACTTCACATGGACTTCCATAGGTGCACAGGCATGGACATCTATAAGTTCTTATCTCATATTAACCCATAGGACTAATCTTTCTTCATTTTCTTCAAGCCCTAATTTTACCAATTTTTGCATCTTAACAAAAATTAATTGAATCCAGATTGCAAACACATTGCCATCAAACTACAACACATGCAAACAGTTCATGTTCACATTAGTTTTTCTTCCTCTCCTTTAGTGACAACTTTCTGTTCTCTCTTTGGTCTACATAGCTCCTCACAGATTGAATTTCATCTCATACCCCTTTCAGACATTTACAGGGTTGAATGTTCTTTCTCACTTTCCTATAGGCAACTGTTTCTATATCATTAAAATTCTCAGAATAGCTTTAAACATATTTAAATCTCTTCTTCTAAATGAAACTAAATGGAGTTTCAAAGTCCTGTGATTCATCACCCTTCCACAATACCAAAGTGTTTTCTCTATTCCCTACTCTCAGCCACTCCCTCTACAACCATGGTCAGTTCACTGCCTTTTTCTTTTCCCCAAAGCAATGATGTTCAATAGTGAGCATTCCTGTTACTCACCTCATATAAAGCTATCATCTAATTTTTCGTATCAATAAAAGCATAAAAGATATACTTCTCTTCTGATTTCCTAATTTCTCTACTTCTCTCTCTGCCATAAACTTTGATGGAGAAATTTTCAAGGCTTTGTTTTGTACTGACTCTTCAACAGACCTATATATCCTCTCTGAAGCAAGCTCAACCAAATTCATTATGTCAATAGAAACTATAAGTCAGATACTGTGTAAATAATGTGTTCTGTTTGAAACATTTTTGTAGCTACTGAGACTCCATCTCCAATTATCCTTTGGACATCTTAGTATGCAACAAATGTTCTATCTTCTCTCCAAAAACAACCTTCTAATGGTATTTTGGCATCAGTGCTATCACACCCCATTCTTTCTATGTACAGGGAAAAAGTTGAATTCTTCTTCATCATGGGCACCATGTCATGTCTCAGAATCAATAACATATCTTTCTTTATATTTCATCCTCAGTAACCTTAAAATTAATACATTACTGTCCAGCTCCATCTTCTACTTGGGGAAGACTCTTCCATTACTGGTGGTAATATAAACTTGTACAGCCATTTTGGAAATCAGTATAGCAGTTTCTCAGAAAACTGGAAATCAATCTACCTAATGATCCAGAAATACCACTATTGGGTATATACTCAAAGGAAAAATATTCATTCCATAAGGACATTAGCACAACTATCTTTATAGCTGCATTTTTTCTTAATATCCAGAACCTAGAAATAACCTAGATGCCCCTCAACTGAAGAATGGACTAAATAATTGTGGTACCTTTATACAATGAAGTACTACTCAGCAAAAAAAAAAAAAGCAATCTGAATTTTGCAGGCAAATAGATGTATCTAGAAGATATCATCCAGAGTAAGGTAACACAGACACAGAAAGATAAACATAGTATGTTATCACTTATAAGTGGGTGTTAGTTGTAAAGCAAAAGACAACCTGGCTACAATCCACAACCCCTGAGCAGTTAGGTAACAAGAAGGTACCTAAGAGAGACATCCATGGAAACTTCTGGGAAGGGGAAATAGGATCACAGTGGGGAGGGAACAAGTAGAGGTAGGAAGAGAACATGAGGGAATGGGATAGTTGAGTTGGGGGAGCTAAACAAAGGGAGAACAACAACATAGACATCTGGATAGAGGAATCTATTATGGAGTTAGAGGTAAACTTGGTGCTAGGAAAATACTAAAGAAATCACAATCATGACCCTTGCTAAGACTCCAAGCAATAGTAGAGAGAATGCCTAAACTGGCCTTTCCCTAAAATTAAGTGAATGACTATTCTAATTGTCATTGTAGAACCATCTTTCAGCAACTGATGAAAGCAGATATACAGCCATGCACTGAATGGAGCTCCCAGTCCAACTAAAGAGAGGGGAGAGAAATTTTATGAGCAAAGAAATCAGGATCATGACAAGAAAACCTGCAGAGACAGTGACCTGAGCTATTGGGAGATCAATAACTCTGAAATGCCAGAATGGGCCTTAACAAAGACCTCTGAAAATGGATGACAGTAAAATAGTGTGGGAAGTTTGTGGGACCTCTGGCAGTAGAATAAGAATTTATTCCTGGCACATAAACTGGCTTCTTGGACTCCATTCCCTACAGAGGAACACCTTACTCAGCTTTGATACTAGCGGGCGTGGTTGTGGGTGGTTTTTTGTCTAATCAAAAAGTAAGGTTTCAATTTCAACACAGCAAAATTACGTATAACAAGCAGGAATTATAGTTACAATATCTAGTCTACTTATATTTAGCAAAATTAAAGAAAATATTCTATAATCTACCTTATTTTTATGAGTCTAATGTTTTATATCTAATATACTTTTTATAAAAACTAAGGGAAACTATGCTTATCACTATCTAACCTTCAACTACATGAAAGACCATAGAAGGATATCATATTACTCAAGTAAATAGGAAATGCAAGCAACTTCCAAAATCTAGAAATAACATAAATTACATCTTTCTACCTGGACTGTCACCCAAAGATCCTTTGTAATGTTGGAGCATCCATCTTCAGACTACAGGCCCAAAGTCTCTGGCATGCCTTTCAATGAAGCAGGAAATTTGAAAGACTGCTCTGCCCATTCTGGAATGGTTCCTTAGTTGCTTTTCCCTGTGTCCTGAAGAATGTCTGACAATTTTCACTACAAAGCAGAACCTGAAGGACTATTTTGGCTTGTTCTGGCGAAGTTTAGGGGTCATTTTTCTATGGCTCTTTTACATCCATTTTACACAGCATATTATCAAGCAGTCAATACAAGAACAGTTTCTTGCCCAATGGCTAACTTTTGTACCAAAGAAAGTAAATTCCATATGGAGTTTCTTCAATGCCCATCATTCTCTTGAAGTATATTTGTGCTGCCAGGTGCAGACCTGTCTCACTATCCAGGAAAGTCTAAGTTCTTAAAATATTTTGAATACAATATTCTGTGGGTCTTTGAAGTGTTTGAAGACTACCTATCCAATTGAAATATACCTTTGTATACCTAAAAATGCTAACAAACATGACTATAAGTTTTATTATCTCAAATGACTATTAATCTGCATTTCAATTACACATTTCAATTTTAAATGAGTTATATAAACATAACACCTTAAAAAAGAGTAGAAAAATACACACAGTATAACAAAACTGCCCTGAAATTTGTATGAATAAGCCAAAATCCACACCAATGTAAAATATTTTGAGCTTAACACATGATTTTTAGATTAAAGTAAATTCAATAATCTATCTTTTTAATTATTTCTATATTATATTCCCTTTTTCTTAGAAAGAGACTGATTATGACCATTAACCATTTATAATAAAAACAAACACTCATAAACAATATTTGGGGAATTTGGGTATAGCTTTCTGGTACTACTTACTGCTGATTGAAGGGCACTGACAATCTTACAAGAGTTGGTCTTGAGGCTGGATCATCTTAGTCAGCAGCCTTGAGGCTGATGTGACTATATTTTCCTATCAGAGAATTTTTAGACAGTCTTCCTTGATGAAACCATATTAGCCTGGAAGAAATCTACAGATTCTCATCTTCTGTGGAAACAAAAGCAGAACCTCTTATTCAAAGCAACATATTCTTAGACACAAATTTCAAAGTAAAGATACCTTTAAAATATATATGTTTGTTTAACTTAGCAGCCTTTGCAATCAATTGCCTTTCTGCTCATTAATAGTTTAAAAAAAAAAAACACAGTAATACCATAATCCAGACTCTTGGTGTATTTTCCATCTTTATGTGGCTTATTATATTGTTATTATTCTATTTCTCTTTTTTAAAGGAATTTCTTTACTTTTTTCTTTTCTCTTCAGCCTACATATTCTTTTTCACACCCAGTTAGAGGTTTTCTCCATCTGAATCTGTTTTATTGCATATCCTCAATCATTTCCCAACCAGAAAAGCTTTTGAAATGCTAGACTGTAAAGCACTGCTTTGACTACTGACTTTGCCTCACTTGGCTTTTCAACATGGCAGAGGTACCAGAGCCATGCTTATCTTTCTAAATCTAGGAGGCAATATTAAATATTGTGAAACTTTTTATCACCCCAAATCTGGGGAATCTTAGAGTCCACACTGTAATCAAGTAGAGCATGGCTCATAAACTCTATTGAAGTAATTGCCAGCAGGGTCTCTTCAAGAGACACACAGTTTTTGCCGCTAATGCTGAGTCAGGAAGCCTCTTTTAAAGGGGCCATGCCTCTGGTCACTGCCAGCAAACAGAGCAGTCCCAGAAAATACTGCTACCAAAATGCTGTCTTTGACTATGTTCTCTTTTTTCCTGTATAAACAGAAACCTTAAATCCACCATATGCAGCTTGTTGCTTATACCAAGTCTTCTGTGAGACTTTGGAAACAGCCTTGTTGTAGCTTAAGCTGGCCCCTGTAAGCCCACCATTTTGTAACTCTAACATGCATAGAGTTACACCATCTCCGTATCATGACCTACTTCAGACACACAATTCTGAATCTGTTCCTATGCAATACAACCCTTTTTAATTTTTTTCTGAATTTATGTGGGTGTTTGTGTTCCATGTTGAGATACCATCTATTGTAGGATGCTGGCATGTCCAGCTGATAGTCCAGACTTATAGACCTACAGTTCTAGACTGACTAGCCCCAAATAATCACACAAAGGCTTATATTAATTTCATGTTAATTGGCCTATGGCTTAGGCATATTGCTAGCTAGCTCTTTCATCTTAATTCAACCCATTTCCATTATTCTGCCTTGCCATGTGACACGTGGATTATCTGTGTTACTTTACATGTTGATTCTTAGGCGACTGGATGTTATCTCCTCTTTAACTTTGACTTCATTCCCCTATCTATGACCTGATTCTGTCCCCTACTTCTGAGAGGACTGTCATAGGCCAAGATAGTTTTTTTAGTATTCACAGTATGCAGAAAGACATCCCACATCATTGAAAGCTTCTTGGTCCTAATTCAGCTGGATATGCAAGACCACATTGACTCACGATGGGAGTCTTTACCTGCTCTAAGGAATAGACAGGGAAATAGGGTGGGGGAGAATCTGAGAGAACCAGGGAAAAGGGTAGGGAGGGAAAAAGTGGTGGATATGTTAAAACATTTTTAAATAAATAAAAAAGAAAAACAATAAAGTTTGAAGCAGAAAGTAAATATATTGACATCTTAAAAATTAAACACAGAGAAGAATGAAAATATATTTCATTCAAATGTTAAACTATTTCATATGAAGTATATAAGCATCCTCAGATTGGACTTTTTTCTGGAAGATCTTTGAACCAATTCCAAATGAGTACCAAGGGTAGTCTAACTTCTGTGCCATAGTACATATTCTAACTTGTCTTCCATATGTATTTTGAAAATTTTCAATGTAGCCTGTTATGCACTGGTAGCTTTCTATCAGTAGTGAATACTTCCTCATGAGATATTTAAAAATCTTAACTTGCCATGACTGAGTACATTTGAGAAAGTATTGCTGATATCAAGTAACTAAACTATGACATGCTGCTTAGCATTCTAATCATGGAAAATGGCACCCTAAAATAATGACTTATCTCACCCCAATATTCATAGTGTTAAGGCTGACAAAATGTTCAGTTACTTTCCATTTGACCAAGACTAGAATAGTGAAAATATCCTCCCAGGCCCTTAGTGATCTGTAGGTCATCAAGCCTATGTTTTCTCTCAGACTCATGCCAACCACATTTCTACATGCTATGATTCCATCTGTCTTAGGATATTTACACATGTCTTCTTCATCTAGAAAAACCTCATTTATTCTGAAATGATTGACTATATATTATTTTTCTGGGTAAATATTTGCATGACTTTTTCACTAGGATAATTCTTTTGTATCATTCTATGTACTTTGACTCTTATCAGAATAAAACCACAAATATGGGTAGTCTTTTCTTCAAGGGATTTTTTTTTACCTCAAGTAAAATAAAATTAAGATGGTAGGTTGTTGAGCTTGAAATTCAGTTCTTAGTCCCAGAAATGCTAAGGGGCTTGATAAAGAAGAGTGGCAAGTTTGACTCAAAATGTCTCACTATCAAGTGCTTAGTCTATTTTTTCCCCAAACAGGCATTTATGCACTTATTTAAGCATGTGGAATTTTACTCAAAATAACTCTTGTGGAGTTCAGTGCATGAAACAGATTAAAAGGAATTAATCGAATTCACTGCTTTGATTAGACACAGCTCAATACAATCTCATGTAAGATATTTCTTACTATTTATCATGGCTCTGAAGAATATAGATTAGAATGACAGAATATGGTGACTGAAGCTCAGTTATAGGCTTGCTACATTCACATGTGAAATGTCAATGACATTCCTTACCCTCAATGTATGACACACTTTAGATACACAAGTTCCAAATTGAGAATATCAGAATAGTATAAATCACTTTCATCACTAATTTAAACAATGTCACACTTTTGTGTTTCTATAAGAAATTAATATAATTCTTTTATTCAGTTCATAGATTGTGTTCATCTTTCAGTCTTTCTTCAAATCATATTTTCTGTTCAAAAGTAGACATTTTGGTGTATTTGTTTTCTTTTTGACATGACTGACATCTGCTTTAGCATGATGCATCAATACAAGCTAGCAACATTTGGATTTTTAACAATTCATGGAAGTACTAGTATTAAAAGCAATGCTTTGAAAAATATAAACCACTTTTCCTGGTTTCTCCTGCAACTGATCTTGTCCAGTTAAAAACTGTGATGATATATTACATATCTAATAAAACCTGGAATATTGGGGGGAGATAGCACACAGTCAAATTCTAGGCAGACAGCTCAGGAATTTCTTGATCCTTGAGTACAAGAACAAGCAGCTGAGATTCATTAATCCCAGCACAGAGAAACCTGGGAGTGGTGATTTACACCCTTTATCTCATAAATTCAGAGACAGAAATTCTTCTGTTTCTGTGAGTTCAAGGCTATCTATGAAATAGAGTAGTTCCCATCTTTAATCCAAACCTAGATGAGATACAGCTGATGAGAAGGGTATATAAGGCCTCGTAGGAGCCCAGCAGGGGCAGAAGCGACTGGCAGAAGCGACTGGCAGAAGCGATCAAGCCACATTAATGAAACCTGTATATTATATGTATTGGGGATATTTAATAATAAAATAAATATTATATAGTTGTATGATTAGAAAATACAGAGACACATGTTTTTCCAGGTGTCTTGATTCTTGTTTTTCCTAACTATGGAATTAAAATTAAAAATTTATGTACCTAAGAAATGTTTTAAATTTTTCAGTCTTCTCTTCAACTTAACTCCTCCAGGACAACTTTTTAAAAGCAAAGGGCAATTATAGCATTGTTTCAGTGTCTATTGTTTAGAAATACAGCCTTTATTTCAAACATCTAAAATTTGTAAGTACCTATTAGAATATCTTTGGTGTATTAATTAATTTAAATTACATAATTTTGTATTATTTTTAAAATTATGTAATTTCTCAAACTGTCTTTGTTCACTTCATTTCCTACCTTCTAGAATATTAATCCAAGTTGTTTAATACTATTGGTTTGGTATGCTTGATTATATTACACAATCTATAAAATATGGAATGCTAGACTCTGTTTAAATATTTTTGCCTTTTTCTTTGGGAACCTTTTATCACTGCACACTTGATTACTATCTGAAACAAGTAATTTCATAATCTTTCTGAACTGACAAGCTGTACTCACTATATGGTAGTTGAATGTGTTTGCAATTTTGGTTCTCTGTAATTGCTAAAATTATCATTATAGGGTGAGCATGACATTAAAAAAACTCATTTCCTTCTGTCTTTGGCATATAATTTTGATATATGGCTATTTTCTGAAAGTCTGTCATTGACATTTCTCAGGCCTGGGAAGTTGCATCTATTAACATATATTACACTGGATTGTGACCCTTATTTTCAGTTTATGAGAAGAGAACACATACATAAAAGAAAAGCTAATTCAAAAGTGCAACTAGGTCAGAGAAATAAACAAGTGTCAAATGTGTGTTTGTAGTTTTTAGTAAAGTTATCAAAAATTTCTCCAAAGAATATTGGAAAACATCACTCATGCTATAAACCCCTTTTTCCCATATTCCTGCTCCCTATAGCTGTGAAAGCCACATCTGTTCCCACTGATAGCTTTTAAAATGTGTGCCTTTAATGTCTCCTAACAGGAAGTGGAAATTGGACGGAGTCTGTTTTCACCAACCTTCAGGAGCCACTCAGAGAGCCAGGCAGATGATTCTGTGAAAGATTCAGACCTGAAAAGTGAAGAAATATTGCACGAATCATCACCCAAGAGTGCCCATAGCCACAACATTGAAGGTTAGCACAAATATCTTGATATGTTTTCTGATATTTGTCTCTAAAATGAGAACTTGACAAATGAAATATGTAAGTATTTCAACTAAAATTTATCAAGAAAAATGATTAAAACATCTAGAATAAAAATATAAATTAGGGATAAGCAACATTCTGTGCTAATGCTTCAATATCTATTAAAATGTAATTTTCAGGTCAACCTGTATTTTCAATATTATGCTTTGAAACCATGCATTTTACCATTTAGCAATGTAATTGAACTACTAATTTATTTTTCTTTTGTGAAAATATAAAAATCATATTTTTCTTTTTCTATGTGGGTTATAACAAGATAAAATATATGTAATTGTCAGTGCAAAATAAAACAGTAAATAACAATGCCCTGAGTATCTTTCCCAGACAAGTAGACTGAATGCATCTAATGAATTTGGAATAAAAGGAGAGAGACCTTGAATAAGGATATATAGGGAAAGCTGAACACAAAGAAAATATATGTGTAGCAATCTTATTTGTATTTCTACCCTTGATAAGCCATGCTTATGATTCTTATCCTCTGTATAGTTATTGTTAACTCTTCTGCATTTTAAATTCTTTTTACTGTTTTTTTTTGATAAATACAAAATAAAGAAAAAAAAATAAAA